>JAIZAY010000212.1:0-55000 GCA_029531755.1 Holothuria leucospilota
CCAATCTTCAGCTATATCAAGCATTTTCCGTGCACCTTCTTCCACAGATTCCCTGTACACTTCTGCCTCATCCTTATCTTCATCTTCTGCTAGTAACTTAAAATACTCTTTGTGAAGCTGCAAAAACGCCTCCAACGTCGTCTCGATATCTTTACACTTGTCCTTTACGGTATTAAGATTGGCAGAATTGTTCATTAAGGCCTTTATATCATTAATAAGCCTTGTTAATTGGCCCTTTGCAGCTGAGCGCCGCCTTTTAATTGCCTGGATATCATTGGGATGGCTTTCCTTACTCATCTTGAACATAATTCAGTAAAAACAAGCTTACCAAATGAAATGATGACTTGTCGTTGAACTAAATATTGCGTCGAATAAAAACACATTAGTCACAGTTGTACGGTCTGACAATTCCTTGTTACTTTATTGACTCTTTTCTTGGACTTGCGCTGAACGCACGGCATTGGACCTACGGCCCACATTTACATGTCAAACATAAGCTTTGTGACAGTGACTGAAGTTGACACCAAAGTGTGTCCGAAAGTGGTTCAACCTGTAGACATAAGAAAACAACAGATACCTTAATAAACCGATAATACTCATGACGCAATAGAATTACAACCAACGTGACACCATGCCACTAGCCTAACTGTAAAGTACAATACACTTGATGCACAGAAACACCTAGCCTAGGTCAAACCCAGTGTAAATAAACGATACAACAAAACTTGCAATTCCGCTCAACTGCTTACATAATCAGGCACCTTATTAAGTCCCTTTATACCCTGAAACAATTAATTTCCCGGTGAATATCCCCAAAATTGACAAAAGGACCTCAACCCATTAATTTTATAAAGCAAACTTACGACATTGAGTCCCTGGCGTACAACTTGACTGGCGAGACTTTGCGACCGTCCCTGATATTCAAATCAGCATAGCGCCACCAATTCCTTAAGCTAAACTTGTAATTCTGCATCTACATATGCCACGAATTCGCATCCAGTAGTGCCTAACTCTGTTATAAAAAAAAAATGGGAACGGGACTCCAGCTTTTCGCTTGTACTCCCGCTGGAAAATTCAAATATTGTGTTGACTGGTAGTGGTTGTCGTTGAATTGGAATCACTTAATATAATCAGAAATCGAGAATCCGTTGGATGTAAAGACGTTCAGCGAAAAATAGACTGTTCAATGGGATCATACATCTAAAGAAATTACCATTGTTCTGGAAGGTATTATAATCCAAACTTCTCTTATATAGGCTACTGGATCCCCTTTCATTACTGGGGAACAGTGAGAGGGCCTTTGGTACCGTGATTGAGTCAGGACTCGAACCCCGGACCTAACTCTAGCTCGTGGGTACTGTAACCCCTGTGTCACCACCATTGATAGTCCTTTTTTATCCAAGAGTACGTTATGACCATGATCACGTTTAAACATTATTCCATGAAGAACAGTGGGTGTTTGCCTGGAGTTTCTTGCACATGGGAAGTGCCAGTGACCTGTAGGCGGTTTCTTAGCATACTTTCCTTCGTGCCTCCAGAAGACATGGTTGTATGTACAGCAAGGGAAGGTATCAAAGAAACGTAATGTTGCCATGGAAATGACAAACATACAAAAGGTGGCCTAAGTATAGATTGTAAGGTCTGAGAAGGGTCAATTTTTCTTGGTTCATGCCGCGTAGTGGTGGCACCAGGTGGGGGGCAGGGGGCTATTTTTACAGCTCCATCTGGGAGTCTTAGTCGATACGGTAAAGTAAGTAGTCCCCGACGGCGACAAGTCGCCCGACGGTTTACCTGTTTTTGCTCTCAAGAGGACAATTTCCCTTAAAAGTACCTAAAATTTTCGGCGGGCTAGGCGCGCGATTGAGTCACTCCAGTTTCTTCAATACTTACATTTTACATTGCTAGATAGCACAAGACCTGTCAACCTTAACAAGTAACATGTAGGCAAAGTACACAGTTTATGTAGAGGTCTTAAATTCCATCCCGTATCGCACAGCCTAATTGCTGTTTTCTTGTATGTGTCATGCGGTACGGTCAGTTGGTGAGCGACTCACAGAGCAAAGTTTGGCTATTTCATCAGGTAGTCCAGGTGGTTTCGACAAAACGTATGTTATCCCCGATATGGTCTACAACCCCTACAGTTTTCCTTTTTTTCTTTTTGTTCTTAATGATTAGATACATGGGCGGCGATCCTGGGGGGGATATATCCCCCCCCCATACTTGAGAAATCGCCCATTGACTTTGATTTTTCACCCAGTAAATTATTGGAAATTCTGGTCATATCCCCCCCCCCCCAATGTTGAGAACAAATCGCCGCTCTTGATTAGATATATTTTTGTGTAAGACCAAAAAATTTTCGCGCGCTTCGCGCGCTTTACAATTTCACGTTTCAGATTCAAAAGTACACTATCAGTGCGCAACTCGGCTCATGAAGTATTAAGTGATATTATGCAAAATATGCCCTGCAATGGCTTGGCCTATTTAGGCTTCTTCATATCCCTCTTCACCACCCTCTCGACATTGGGGCTGTCCGAACTTCGGGTCACTGCATGATCCGGCCCCCTGTCGGGAAAATGATGTACCTACAGACCTGGTCGGTTAACTTATTTTGGTTTTCAAAAGGGTCATATTTCTGCGATAAATCTAATGCTTGTTTGTTCTTCTAGAGACATGGAAGTTTTGTTTGACCGCCATTAATGACTTATGAAAATACCAGGTCTGGTGATTCACTAGGGTATACGGAAGTTTGACAGCCATTAATGACTTATGAAAACGCCAAGGATCGCAAATCTCCCTTCACGTGGACGTTGAATGACCACCATACTCCCCCGGCCTCACTCCTCTAGATTTCTTGTGGGGCTACCTAAAAGACAGGATCTATTGCAGTCCAAAGCCAGTTCGTATGCAATCAGTTACGCGCCATCGTAACGAATCTCAAGCGCCTTCGGTGGCGTCTTGGAGATGGTATTTGCCCCCGCACTGGATGCACAAGGTGGGAGAGTGTGCCCATGTGTTTTGGCAGTGCGGCTTTGTGGCTCTCCTCTGGGAGTGGTTTCAAGCCCTGGTTGATCGCCTCACGTTTTGTAACACCTGGGCGGTCATCCAGGAGTACGCTCTGTATGGTCTGTCACCCCCGCCATGCAACACAAGTGTTCGCGGGATACTTACCTTTGTTTCGGCCTCCATAAAGCCGGCCTTGTGGAGAGACCGGTGTCCTATTGTGTTTAGGTGAGATGGGAAGCCTGCTTACGTCGTTCTGGCGTCGGTGAGGACGGAGATTAAGCTGAGGGTGGAGGCCGACTTCGTCCGTTTGCCAAGGTTGACGTTCGGCAGTGTTGGGGTCCACTTGTTTCGGTGCGGGCGGGCAGGGTGATAGTTCATTTATAAATATTGTAAATATTGTGATTGTAAATAGTCTTACGTAATTGGCTTGGGTTTGGGGTGGTTTTGTACATAGTTATCACAGAAATTTTGTTTGCTAGCGCAATGTACAGAATCCTGTAAATAGTTCAGATTTGTGTTTTTGTCCGGTCAGGTTTAAGTTCTTTGTTTCTTCGTGCAAGTATAAAAAGCACATGAGTTATTGGACGTCATGGGGGTTATATCCAGCATGTGGTCTGAGGGAGAAGGGTTAATTCATGACAGACTGTGTCGGACAACCACAAAATGACAATGCAGAAAAAAAAAACTACCACCCTTTTGCTTTAGAATGATAACAATTTTGTTTCAGGAAATTCAAATTATGACCATGCATTCTGATCTTCAAATGTATACATTTTTGGGACACCTTCTACATGCTTCAGTACAGATTCTTTTTAGTGTAGGCCTATCCAAAATAATTTCGCGCGCTTCGCGCGCTTTGAGATTTCACACTTTTAGATTCTGGGAAAAAAGATAAATCGGGCGGAAATATGTTTGTTTAGTATATACAAATATTATGAAATATATGCTTTGCAATAGCATAATCTAGTGCACAAGTTTTCTTCAAAACCCTCTTCACCAACTCGTCGACGACATCATGGTTGTCGGGGCTTCGGGTCGCTGCCCCCCCCCCCGTAAGGCAAACTTGGCGCCACCCCCGACACCGCGCCAACAGAATCATGGTGCGCTCCGCTTAGATACAAAAATCCCATGCATGCGATCAAGCCTACCAGTTGAATTTTGAGGCCCTAATACCAAAATACTTGCAGAAGATTTCAAAAAGAGAAAACAAATTTTCTTTATTGAGCACAAGCAAGCAACTTTCAGAAAGTCACTGTGAGTGCCTAGAGAGAGCACAACAAATGACTCAATGCTTCGAACTCCTGACGCACAAGATCGTTATCGGGCTGTAGAGCATGCATCTCTCACATGAAGGACGACAACTTTCTGACAGGACATTTATCATAAAATTTCTGACACAGGGAATTTCAATGAAAGCTTGTTTTTATACGGATCAAAGACCCTAGGAATTGCGTGGGAAATGCCATTTCCTGCAGTCTGGTAGTCTTTTGGACCAAAAATTTTCTCTGTACGCTCCGCTTAGACAGTAACTTTATCGCCCCCCCCCCCTTTAGTCAAAACCTGCATCCGCCCCTGACAAAACTCGCTGTCAATATTGTATCAGTAATTCCACTTGGTGAAACAAAGCTCATATAATAGAGAACAACAGTTCATGCAATATACGGTGTACTTGTGGGCATTGCCTTGCCCTTCTATTAATGACTCCTTTGGCGTTCCATACGTACGTCACAACAAAAACAGTTGTCTCAGTTTGAACTTTGCTGTTAGCAGCTCTCTTGAAACACCTACAAATGTCAACTGCTTACTCCTGGAACAACAATTAGAATCACAGTAAGTCACATGTTGAGTTGAATTTTACTCTTCTTTCAAACTGGCTAATAAATTGCTAACACGTAAAAAAAAAAGATTATTAATTTGTTCAGATACTGTGAAGTCTTTGTACAGGCAGGGCTCGAAATAAAGGGGGCCCGAGGGCCCGATGCTCCTAGAAATTCGCTTGGGCCCGTAACTTCTACAAGGAAAGGGGCCCGGTTGGCTCCTAAATATTTCAAGTCTAATTGTACAGTCTGCACATGAACCTCTCCATCCACAACGCACCGCCTGGGCATTCCTATGCTAACAGTCACTAAAAACCTGCAAAACACACACTATTTCTGAAATTAGTTCACATCGTTAATAAAGAGTCTGCTTTATCACAACACGGAAGATCACTCACGCAGACATACACCAATGTCACTCACAAGTAATGTAGGCGGCGCCTCACAAGATCAACTGACGAAGACGGTAAGTGGGAATTGAACAGTGCCCTTCATTTTACCGGGTAATATCTTCCGGAGTTACGAGAAAATTTTGAAAATGTATACTAGCCTACATGCAACATGGTCTAAGAGGGTGTGGACAGATTGGTTTCAGGCTAGTTTCAGCCTCAACTTACCTTAATTATACCCATACTACACGTTTTCAAGCACGTAAAAAGCACCCATACACTTTATCAGTCCTTTTTATTAGTAAGTTTTGGGTCCCTTGATTTCTCATTTGGCCCCTAGATTCCATAGGCTAGGGGTGCGGCAGGCCCACAAAGGTTGAAGGCTTATTTCGACCCCTTACAGGTAGCCTAGCAATTAACTGCATACCGTAGGAGTCAGGGCTGGAGGACTCGAGTCCGGACTCGGACTCGAGTCCGGACTCGAGTCCATTTTTGTGGACTCGGACTTGGCTCGGACTCGGACCTCTCTGGACTCGGACTTGGCTTGGACTCGATCCTCTGAGGACTCGGACTTGAGGCCGAGTCCAGTCGAGTCCACCAGGATCAGGTCTAATTTCTTTCAAAATTTGCAAAAAGTGCATGTTGACTTTTTGAGTAATCAGGACAATTTATCTACATAGCTTTACCAGAATAACTATACAGCTGCAAACTTGCACCAATGGCTCTTGATGTGTACAGTACATGACCATGTATGTACATGTTACACAACCAGTAGTATCTATATTACTCCAATCAAAGCTAATTAACAGATTAAATTACAACAACAGTAGTTAGTTCAAGTTGCTGAATCTGAAAGTTTAAAAGGAGGGTTACACAAATCTTCAATTACTAAGAAGATCCAAAGAATAGAACCAATGCCTTGAACCTAGTTCCATTCATTATGGTATAAAGAAGGCCTGATGCTTATTGATTATTGCACACCTTGCACACTGCAAACAATTTACAGGTTTGTGCCTTGCTTAGCAGCACATTGTAAGTAAACTTGAATCTCCTAAAGCTTCCTATTCAAACCATGAAGTTATCATGGACTTTGTGGAGAGGGCAATTGTTGTTTCCAGCATTATGCTCTCTGTGTGTTTGGAAACTTTACAAAAGAAGAGAGAAATAATCAACCTTGTATATAGTCAGACAATGCTTAGTAATGCTGCACAGGGACTTCTTGCTTTTATATTAAGTCATCCTGATCAGTAGGCTAGTATGTGAATAAACTGTCCACCTGCATAGGTCAACTGGTGGCTGCTGATTTGTCTAAGTTTACTGAAGAGGAATTATGTAGGATGCAGATTGGCCATTCACTCATTTAGTCCCCCTTTGTAGGACCAACAGTCATTTACACAATGCACTAAAATATCATGCAGAGCTTAAATTTTCAGTTCACTTTATTCAGGGGACTTATTGCTATAGTTTATATTTGTTGATGGGCATGTAGTACTATGAGGGAAGAGACTGGGTTTGGATGAAATGGGTGAGCAGGAATTAGTGATATTGTCCACATTACAAAGTTTGGTCACAATTTTTATAAAGCGCCTCTTCAATTATCTGACCCTGTAGGAAGCCATGCTAGCTTTACAGCAGTTTTATCCATAGGCAATAATATTTTTATAATTTAGTGCATACTGTACTGTGCATACCAATTAATGTTGTGGGGATCCTACTGTATGCATGTGCTCCAGTCCCAATGTTTGAACCTGTAAGTTTTGTACATGTGGTACTAGTTCTGCTAGAACGTCCTCACAGTACATTAAGTTACACATTACCTTATTACTACCTTACCTGGGGACCAACCTTCAATGATAGCTTTAATTTACTGTGTCGTTTTAGCTGTAAAAACTTCGTCATGCTTACTACTCTAAATTGTGGAGCTCACATCCCTGCTTGGAAGACACGTACAGTATGAGTAAGCAGCTTTATATTAATTTTCTAGATAGATCTATCAAATAGTTACTGCAAACACTTTGTTGTTGGAAGTTGTAGGCTACAGTAAAAGCATGATCCTTGTAAGTACACACCACTTACCATATGCATGCCAGTTGTAGGCCGCAGCATAGCTTTCGGTCTGTAACATGTAAATTGTACTAGCATTTCTTTGAATAGTGTAACGTTAGTACAGAATTACTTCTCAGTGATCAGGCAGGAACTAACGTTAAGCTTATGTGCACTGTATGTATTGATTTGTTCAGTGTGCACGCTCTGTGTCCAGTATATAAACTGCACGAAAACACCAGTCAAGTTTTGGGCACATGAACTTGAATTAGCCAGTTCTGTGAGGCGCTACCAACTTGCATGTAGACTGTGCAACTCAGTGCTTGTGCGTAATGTGCATTCGCTATGTACCACCGTCAAAATTTTATCATGGCTACCTGCATATGTGTTGTACTGTATGTAGTACTAGTAGCTGCAGGTACAAGGCCCAGGTATAGACATGAATTGCATAAACAATACAAAATGATCATAGGCTTGTGTCTTAATTATAATACAGGGAGGGTTGAGCTTTTGAACAGATTAGCATGCTACTGCAGTGAGACCTGCACTTTAGGTTAAATTAGGAAGCCATTCAAGTAGAGGCCCATGTGCCATTTTTGGAAATTTTGGCCCCTATGCAACATGTACAATAATGGTCCACAGAAGATTGCTCTCTTCCTTTGACAATTCCCCTCCCTTCTCTCCCAAGATGGTGCTTTAAAATGTTGAGCAACACCCCATCCATCAGAAACTAAGAGCAGCTCCTGTGCCTATGAAAATAGTGATATCAGACCATAAATAGCCAGGCATGTATGCTGTTAGCTTACTGTATGACTGTTGTTTAGTTATAAAATTAACAGAATTTGTTTTTAAGACCTCTGTAGGTGGTTTTTAACTAGTAATTTGGATTTCCATCATTCGAACGGTGAGTGCGCATTTCATCTTTCTCCAATGCAGAAGCTGCAGTGCACATTTTCATGTGGTCTTTTATTTTGTATGTTTAGTTGTAGCCTGGCAGGGTGTAAATAAGAAATTAACGGAGCTAGGAGCAAAGCAAATGTTCTTTAATGTGCTATATGTTATTGGTAATACCAGTAAAGAAAGTGTTTGAAGGGCATTTGGTACATATGTAACAATTAATTTGGGGTTTGCAAAGAGGCAATGTCCTTGCCAAAAAATATATTGGTGACATACAGTACTTACGGACCCCAAAGCTCCAAACTACTGTAGGTGGGGAAAATTACCACATACAAGTCAAGTCACTTTGATGGGACATCAAAGTGGCCATCATAGGGAAATCCTCAATTTTTATGCTTAGGTATGCTCTGCATACTTGTTCTGTACTTATTTCATTCCCAGCCCTGCATGTTTGTTCCATACACATCTTATTCCATTCCTCTGCCCTACATGCTTGTTCTGTATATATTTGATTCCCCCTTCTATGTAAATTTACTGCCCCTTGCAGAGGCTGCAGCTAGAGCCAATTATGAAGTGGGGGTGGGGCTAATCATTAAAGCAGCCAAATTATATGTTTAAAAAAGCAGTTTAAGGTGGCCCTTCATGACCATGGCAGAAAAAGTGCAGGGACTATAGCCCCGAAACCCCCCCCCCTTCCTCACCGCAGTCCCTGCCTCGCCCCATTGGGGACCTTGTCATCCCCACGCAAGTTTTCAAGTTTGCAGGTAACAACGCTGATAGTCCACAGTTTCATTCTCAATAGACTGTGCTTTTGTGTGGAACAATTTTAACCATACAGGTTTCAGCTAGTCATCTGTTATATGAGCTGCCCCGCCCCCAGGGCAACCTTTGAACCCTATCGAAAGAGAGGTTCCAAGATGCAGCTGGACTCGGACTCGGAGCCTGTGGACTCGGACTCGGCCCGGACTCGAGGTGTTCTGGACTCGGACTTGGCTTGGACTCGGGCCCTTCTGGACTCGGACTCGGCTCGGACTCGAGATGTATGGACTCGACTCCAGCCCTGGTAGGAGTAGGTGCAGCCTAGTGTAAGCCACAATGTACGTAGTAAATAGTGTAGCTTTAGGCCTCCAAACCAGTACACAGGCTAAGGCGAGGCCTAGTTTATTGATAGTAGTAGCCTCGTTCACAATCGAATCGTTTTACTGACTTAAGTTCTTTTTGAAAACAAAGCTTACTCCCAGATAACATTCTTAAATGGAGTACACATGACTTTGAAACCAACATTCATAAGGGGCCCATATGGGACAGCCCATATAACCCATATGACCCATATGGGATATTTCTGGAGCCCATTTAGACAACTGCCCACATAGGCCCCAGAACTATCCCATACCGGTCATATGGGCATATGGACTGGCCCATATGGGCTCTTTATAAGTCTTGGGTACAAAATTTAATAGCCCTTGAACCCATATGGGGCCCATATAGGTTTTCATCTTGGGCTGTAGTTCATTTTCTCTTGATGAGGAGCTGCTGAGGTCTGATTTTACACAGGCCATATGTCAAAAAGCCAACTTGAACAGAGATGTGTGTTTTGATGTTTCTTAAAATTCCTGCACATATTGAAATGACCCAGCACTGGTAAAGGCGTACACGATGACCTATGTTCAGTCAAGTCACACCCTGTAAAAGTAACCATATACAGTTTTACAAAAGTACCAGCATCTGGAAACAAACGTTGAAATGCTTTGCTTACCAGGTTCTAAAGTGGACTAGTCCAAGAATCAGTTTGATCACAAAGATTTCTGGTGTCATGAGTCTCATGACAGGAATTTCAGCTCCCCTCTTTGTAATTTCGTCACGTGATTCTAAATTTATCAGTGATTTTACAAATATCACAGCACAGGTTAAGTGTAGGGTAATTATTGATATGAATGACACACTAACACAAAAAGAAAACATAAAATATGGTGCTAAAGAAGCATGCAAGTAATGCTAGTGGTCAATATGGAAATTATTTCCCCACACCCCCCTTCCTGATTTCCATTGCAAATTGCAACCCAAATTGAATTGCTGCTTTCTATACACGAAAAACATATCATTTATATTTTGATATTTATATTTTAGACCTTGCCTTATTAACTTATATGCTACCTACAATGACATTGAAACAATTTAAATTACTGTACAGTATTTTTAAAAAAAAATATTTATTATTTTCAACATTTCAGGGAGTAAATCACATTGTGGCTAACCCTGCATGATCTGTATAAAGTCATGTATACAACTCAAGCTTGGAGGTGGAGATAGATCGCTGAATGGGCTATTGCAGACAAGGGTGTAGCACACACGGAGAGACTACAACGCTAGTGTCATAATCATAGGAGCACTGAACTGATCATCCTGCTCATGAAGATTAATAGGTTGGGAAGCTCCACATTTTGTACTAAACATTAGGAAGCATGACTCATGCACATGTTGTCAGGCTTTCAATTATAAGATACTGTAGACTGTAGTGTCCTTACCTCAAATTTCAAATTTTTATTGTGTTGAAACATTTTCTCATAACCACCCCTTGTGATGAGGGTGTGGCTGCGAATCCCTTTAAAATGTTTTAAAAATGATTGATATCAAATAACATAACGAGCGGTAAGTCAATCATGGAATTGCAATGGATAAAGTCCTTAAAAGTGTTAAAGTCATAATATTCTACAGGCAGTGTTTTTCCCGGTCCTTACAGTAGGTATCATAGTAATGCCAGTTTAAAACAATGAACGTTGACATGTTTTGGAGGAAGATGTTGCTCCAGAAGGAACATCCAGTACCTGTATTATGGTCATTACTATGACAGTGCTATTCACGCTCGTTTGGCTTTTCTGAAACAAAAGACAGTCCACCCTGCCAGTTGACAAAGAGATTGTTTACCAAGTTGAAACTTATCTATCACAAATTTTTTTTATTAAGGATTCCACAAAAATTGACAATTCTTTATTTTGTCAAGTTACGTCACAAACTAGAAACCCCCAAACTCAATGCTGAGGCACACGATCGACGGACTCATGAAACAGCCCTCTTCAAGTACGATTCGAGAAGCCATGGCGAGTATTCCAATATCTGGAAAACAGTTTTCCGGCTTTGTTTCAATTTACCAGTGTGTTGCACAATATGTACCATATCCACACTAAAAGATGGAGGTATACAGTAGTTACGAAATATCCTCTCATAATTCTTCCAAATTGAGAACAATTCTGACAGCAGTTGACTGGATCCCGCTGATGTAAATAATCTCACTTTTACAGAGGTGACAAAAAGCAGGAGTGTTGGATAAACCAAATTGTAGCTTTTGGCTGACATCTATAGTATCTTTGGAATGTGATTTCGGCAAACTCTTGCCTTGGATTAAATTCTCACTTTCCAAATGTACGTTTAATGTTTGAAGTATTGTACTGGATTGTACTGTACATTGAGTGCATAAACTGTCCATGAAATTTTCAACCTCTGTGAAGTTCAGTACATCTGTACATTCACTGACTCTGTGAAGCTCCTACGTCTTTACAATTAGATACAGCAAAAGAAAACTGCCACTTCCAGAAGTGTAACTTACTGTAATCATCGTTTTTAGTCTGAATGCATAGGGCATGGGATATATGGCTGTGTAAGATAACAAACAACAAATGAAGGATAAAATTCATTGTAATAGACAAAGTTTAAGTTTTGGCATGCACAGTTTACAGTACAAGTTTCAAGTGCATTGGATTGCAATCAGTAAACATGCCATTTATGTCTTTGGGTAGGGCTGTAGGCCCTACTGTGCAAAGTGATTCAAATAAAAAATAGTACTGTATATACTGTACTGTTCTTGGAAATTCTTGTGTGCATTTTCAGTTTTTAAATTTCTTTTTGTTAGAAACTTTCAGTAGCTCTGTCTTATTAAAGACATAAATGAGACTCAATGAGGCTTGGCCAAATATGAGAGTGATTGGGGAAGACATTTTCTCATTAATTCTTTTTGATTATCATTTACATATTCCCATTAAAAAGAATAGGGTTTGATTGGTGTCTTATTAGTTCTTACACGATTTTTAATGAGAACTATTGAATATCAAATGGGACTCTTTGAGATTCCATTAAGTTCCCATTCTTTTGAATGAGACATGGTCAATGAGATTTAAATGAGACTGAATGAGAAAATGTCTCAATGTCTCCAATCAATCTCATTGAAAAAGTCTCATTGAGTCTCATTCAATTTTGTTAATGAGACCGAAGGAGAATTTTCTCCTGGGACTGAATAGATAGTGGGGCAAAGGGCAAATATGCCTGTATTTTTAAAGCTTCGTGGTTTGACCCACGGTACAACATGATCTCTTTGTAAAACTGCTCTGCACATTTTACACACACCTTCAATATACAAGTACACTAATATATCTTTTTTCTATGGACACCTCTATACATAAACGCAGTACTACAGTGGAATATTTGCTCACTGGCAGATCCAGCTTTGGCGTCAATGAGTCAAGCAGTTAGTAGTCTGATCAGCTCAAAGTGTTTGGTAAGAATAATTCATAACATCCCTTCGCTATCCTACCCAAGAACGGACTAATCACGATGGAATCTGAAAATAATACGTCTTTATAGATTTTAGCTTGAGCCATTGGCCAATCACAAGCGATCTCTGGTGACATCACACGGAGGACGAATTATTGAACATATCTTTTTCATTCGAATATACAGGACAATTGACCAATCCGTGTATATCTGTTCATACCCCGTGTCGTCAACAGTTCCACTTTCATCCATGCAAAGCATCTCAATTACAAAGCTCTGGAGAGGGCATGGTAAAAATTGTTTTGCGTAGGTACGTAATAAATATCATGAACGAACGTGTTAATACGTACGTACGTACGTGCTTTTACTTCGTACGTAAGTGATGACGACTAGTGTGTACGTAAGTATGTAATAATTATCACATACGTTCTTGATAGTTATAACGTACGCAATAATTATCACGTTCGTACGTGACACTTATCCTGTACAAGTGCAGATACAGTGCTATTGTAATTAGCCCATTTATTATGAAGGGTTTCGTCTAAAGGGCAAATAAAACAGGACAATTGTGTACTGATTAAGTTTCATACAACAAGGTGATGAACCGCAGGGAATAAGTGAGTTCGGAATTACCTACAGCGCAGGCGTAGTGACCTTTTACATAAGGTCAAGTGAGGGATTTTCATTGTTTCAGCATCGTTTTATATTTCTACCTTCATGGAAATCTCCTTTTCATAAAAACAACCTTAGTGGATTCCAGAAGCTTTAAAAAAATGGTTTCAAAGGTTGAAAGAAATTTCAGAAATGAAAAAGACTTTTTGAAAACGTGCAAAAAGTGGAATATTTTCTAAAATGAATGGAACTTATTGTCTATTTCAGGAAATTTTCTTTTAATACATGGAATTGTAAGCAGACATATGTGGAATATCTTCTGCATAGGTACCGAAGCGCACGTACTCTTTTCTCGCACGTACCTCTAGTGCAGGGCATTTACGTATGTTATGCACAGCTAGTTAATTATATCTGTTATAAGCGTTACTGCAGATATAATAATGCAGCACACATATATTTTGCACATGCAGACTTACTAGCCGGTGTGGGCCGGGTGACGCTAGGAACTTCATCAAGTATAGCCTACAAGGTTAGTGAAGGGAAATCGTAGATTATTTTCTTTACCATTTTTTCGAGTGATCATTATCACACGCATTTCTTCTGTTCTAAATGGAAATGTGTTGTAGGCCTAACTGTAGCGTTTCGAGTTCGGGCATTTTTAGTGTGGTAAACACTAACGTTAACGTTAGACTAACTTAACGTTAGAACGAAGCTAGTTTAAGTCCCCATTTTGTCGACTCGCCATTATCGAATTAAATGTGTAGATACATCATCATCTTCCATAAATCTCAATAGCCTAGATTTTGTGAGCCTAACTCATGACAACCTTCCCTAAACTGCGTCGATAAAGTGATCAATCTGAGCACTGTGAGGCTTGTAAGTCGGCGAGTAGCAGCTAGCTACCTGTCTGCACAATATAACGTTATGTACGTGCACAATTATACAATTTAGGTACAGTATACATATATACACCATGCGTATCGCGTACCTTTGTACGTACATGTAATTTTTGAATGTTTACATCCCGCCGTCAGCCGAGTGTCTGCGTAGGGGCTATCATTGACTGTGTATATGCTCTTGCTACACAGTGACGGTCGCAAAAAGTTCGTCCGTTCCCTGCAGGTTTCCCTCATTTGACCTCTGACCTTCGCTCCTTATGTACTAGGGTGTCAAATACTGTCCACAAAGGTGGGCTATCTCACAGGCACTCGGCACTAATATATGCTGGTCAAGAGTGTATGCAGTGACTGTATACGCTCTTGGACAGCCTATATTAGTATCGAGCGTCTGTTGTCAAACTGTCTTAAAGTTTTAATCACGTTAAGCCAGCAGCTACCAAATAAGGCCCTCAGGAACTGCAGTCCTTAACAAATTTAGCGGTCAGGTATCTCTAGCGCAGTGGAGACACCGGACTTTTCGAAGTGAGAGGGGATGGGGTCGATGGCAGAACGTTTCTCCAAAGGGGCACACCAGCATGAAAAAGGTGTGGTGACACAAAGTGCTCCCTTAAAGGCGTTGGGGCTCAGGAGCACTTCATAGGACTCCCGGAAGGATTCAGGGACAAATCTCTGGTGAGGGTTCGTGAGAAAGTGCTGCGTTATCTTATTATTTGCAAATGACATGACATGGACACTTAGCAGACCACGTAAATAAAAATTGCAATTTGACCTAACTCGGACCGACGATAGACTGATTTGGGGCGGGGGTGTCAGTGCGTCCGAAGCAGTGGCGTCGTCAAGGGGGGCAGAGGGAGCACCTCTTGCCCCCAAGATTGGCTGTGCTTCCGCGTGCCCCCATGAGATTTTGGGTATGAAAAAAAAAACAAATCCACAAACACACCATTCACGTAACTGGCGATATGAACAGGAGGACTCACTGTGACTTAATCACTTAAACATGCGACTAAAATTGCTCAAAATTTTCTCAAAACTGCAATTTTGCGGAGCGCTTCTGGCGCACCTATTTTTTGAACTGTATAAAGGACTGCTTTCTTGGGAGATGTTATCCATAGCTTTTTTTTCTACCTTTATTTTCAAAAGCTATGACACTACTGCTGCTTTGAGTCCTCTTCCTTCAATACAATTCCCACATCAACTATCTTTAGTCAGATCTTATGTTTGAAAACTAAAAAAATGTGACTTACATTGCCTCTTTCAACGCGTGTCCAATAAACATGAGGATAATTTACAATTAACATGGGGATAATCAAATTTCTTAAATGTCATAGGCTAACGTCTATTTTAGATACCGGTTTCTTCAAATTCGCATGGCGAAACTTTGCGTTCCTGTATCCTCGTCGAGGTGCAACCAAGCAACACATCAGGGATCATAATGTAGTGATGCCTCCGAAAAGAGTATAAAGACTTTCACAATATTTTTGTATGTGCTAAAAACTTCGCGCGTGCACCAGGGATGGTCTCAGCAGGAGCGACCCACACTTTGTCATTTATTGCTGAAAAAAATGCAAAAATATATATTGGTCATATATATAATTTTAAGACACCCAAAGTCCAAAGAACTGCATTTAAGTGGCATTCTTTTTCACATTTTTCCCGCTGTGCCCCGTCAGATATACCTTGGGTGTTCCAATTTGATGGCTTACCCTCAGTGGCATACCTGGAAGGTAGTTGTCTCAGCATTAAATCCTATTGGGTAGCATGAGTGGATTAGTTCTCAGCGCAGTGCAAACATTACCATGATCCCATGATCCGCTGTCCCCATTCACCCCCACTCCCCGGCAATCATTAAGTCGTTAGAGGGAGTAAGGGTAACACAATGGTCAAATTGTGATTTCTATTCTTGTGGTTTCTATTTTTTTTTTGGTTTGTTTAAGTGCGCTGAAATGACATTTTGGAGTTAGTTAAATGCTTCATTCTAATGGTCACTTTTTATAAATACCCCAGAGCCTCTGCATAGGCTGCACCCCCTGAACCCCAAATGTAGTGTTGTCCCTGGACCTCACCAGGAGTTAAACAGTGGGCCTCTGGGGCCTTACGTCTACCGGGGAGCGCTGCGCGTCATTAAGACGCTTACAGTGACGCCCAGTCCTTCAGTTTGGTTTGCTTCTCCCGAGAGTCGCCCCCTAGTGCCCATCAACTTCGAAAAGTCTGGCAACGCTACTAGTGCGAAGGATTATGTTACGGTTTGCATTGGGCTACGTAAATTCACTCAACTACCTTCCAGGTATGCCATTTATGGAGATCCCTTATATTAGCGCAGTGACTTTCAAACTGTCTGAGGGTGATGGCCAAAAATGTACGCTGGGCTGAGGTCAAGCGCCGCAGGGTATTATCTCAGAATTAGAGTTTACCCTCAAAAAAGGTCAAATTTATTAGTAAGAGATGACGCAAACGCATCTATGGCAAACAGTGACCGAGCAATGGAGATACGAATTTTTCATAAGGAGAAGTTACTTAAGAGGATAACCTTCAACTTTACAGCATCTCAAGGGACCAGTTCGACCTGGGCCTACCAAGGTTGAAGCTGAGGTAAGACAATTTGGCTTCCCAGATTCCTCAGATGACAGGAAATAGCACTTTAAACAACAAATTTGTAAGACAATTTGATTTGGAAGGATTTCCTCGACAAGGTGGCTAAAGGTGACGATTTGCCGAAAGGATGGGCGATGCAAAACGTTAGGTACACGAAGGCCGCCGAAAATCTTGAGATTTCCTTTGAAGAAAAATATAAAATTTTCGTATTTATTGATTAAGAGTCTGCCCTCTTTTAGAACTATGCAAGGAATTCGTAGGGTCGGCTTGTCGTTGTTGGGGAATTAGGTTATCATACCTAGTAAGGCTCCCTTCGAAACTGGAATTTCACTGAGTTCCCATAAAAAGATCGTTTCTCTTGCGCCACAAACCTGTCTGCAATTCTATTCCTTGCATTTTTGAGTCACAAGCAAGGGCGGCGATTTGTTCTCAGTATTGGGGAGGAGGGGGGCATGACCAGATTTTCCAATAATTTACTGCGTGAAAAATCAAAGTCAATGGGCGATTTCTCAAATATTGGGGGACATTCCCCCCCCCCCCGATCGCCACCCATGGTCACAAGAATGATCATTTCGATGTTTTTCATGCAGAGGTCTGCGATAAAGGAGAAAAAGTAAGTAGGTTACGGCAAACCTGATCTTGTTAAGGATGAAGACATGACAGGTTGCCCTTATCCTACGCTAGTGACCAGTGAGCCCTCAGTCACTCATGTCTCTTACAGGTCCCTGGTCAGACAGAGAGTCGGGGCTGAGGTCAAGGGCCGCATTACAGAAGTTTGAAAAGAGCCCGCTTAAAGTTGATGCAATAATTCTATTTCATGTACCAGATTTGTGGAAAAAGCGGGCGCGTGCAAAACGTCACAAACGCATTGTTAGGTGATGCCAAACAACAATTATTTTGATGTAGTTGTTACAAGTATTGAAAGATAACTTGCAAAGATTGAAATTTCAGTAATCAATCAATACACCTTTAACAGGATATGTTCTTGAATTGTACAATTACCCCATGCAGAAATTAACTTTTGAGGGGTATATTTTTGCTACAAACTACAAGTACACAAACTATGTAGTGCATAACCTTATACCGTTGTATATAAAATATAACTGCCACCAACACGGTATACGAAAACAAAAATGATATAAAATACCCAATCTTTGCTAGGTATAACTTAGCAAGAAATATGCCGTACAGCCTGACCCGTAAGCAACCTAGCACCACTTCAGGAGGACGAACTTGGATGAGTAAAGTGGTGAGCTTAAAATAAAAAGAAAGAAAAAGGTAGCTAATGCTCGCTAAGACTACCCTGGTGCAAAAGCGAAACGCGGACGAAAGTAAGTGGCATACCTGGAAGGTAGTTGTTTCAACATGAATTCCTATAGGGGAGCATGAGTGGATTTGTGTAGCCCAGTGCAAAGCTGTGACTTTATAGAAAACCAACATGGACAGCATTTGACATCGTAATAATTTCTTACGGTTCACATGTCACTTGTGGTTGTGCGAAGCCCAATTACAGCACAATTAGAGTGTCTAAGTTAATCTACCTTAAGATGAAACCTTCCATAACAAATGGACTGATTACCTTAGAACTGCATCTGCGTTCGTATAATTAGAGCCATCTACGAACGTGATAGTATCACATACGTACGTAATGACCATCATGTCCGTACGTAATAATCATCAGGTACGTATGTAGCAGTTATCAAGAATCAAGTATCAGGTACGTAATATTAACACGTACGTACCTGAAAATTATGGCTTACGTAGGCTAAGCAATAAAATTATTTTACCATGTCCTATCTATAGCTTCGTACTCAATGAAGCTGCTTAGTATAAGAACAAAAATGCAAAACTCATCTCCACCTTAGGAGGAAATGTCAGCTTGTGCGTTTCATACAAAGGATATGGATATCAATTGCAACCGTTTCTTTGCCTTTTGGCTAAGATCACGTGTGACATCTGTTCTTTTTTGCTAATATAGAATAGAGCCACACATGACATACCTAAAATGGAAAGGTTTGAAAGTCAAGCAGTTTAAATCGGCTGTCTTAGTGTCCCTACTGGGGACGTACCTCCTTTGGAGAGCAGTACCGAAGCTGTAAGTACCGTATGTAGTCATCCCTTGCTTCACATATTGAACTTTTACAGCTTTATGGCGATGTCCTGAAGTATGAGCCGGCCTTTAGGGAAACTTTTTGCCTTGTTTAAAAACTTTCTCCTCCAAAAAGGCAGATTTCGTAAGAAGTGATGATATCCCTTTGTGGAATGTTAGCAATGCCACCTGTTGGCCTAATCTAGAAATTGGTTAGGTGATATAGGCCAATTTATACCCTCATTGTTTTTAGGTATAACAGGGAAGGTGTCCACGTTATTATTGTTGCTATTTGAGTAATGAATCGTTTTTCAGTCAGATGTTATGTTACTCCTTTGTGCAAAAGCTCAAACCCTTTCCTGATTCTTCTTTGTCATACTTTGAGCATCATCAAAACACCAAACACAGTAAAATTAACACCTAAAATTTACACCTTCCTCGATCTAAATTTTGTCAAATTCAAGCAGCCAGAACGTTACAAATGATAGACGAAAAGTGACCAATAAATCACAATAACTTAACAGCTGTTTCACAGCTATTTAACTTACTCCCTACCGTCAAGAGATTTGGCATCACAGATTTTTTTACAGCGACTTTTGTAAATAAAATGAAATATTTGTACAACGATCCGCTAGGTCAATAAAACTCAAGTGAGGGAGTGGGTGCAACTAGGGGACACCTTGCTTTTGAGCTCAGTTTTACACTAGATAGATTTTAGGCTGACGGGTATTTTATTATACTGTACGACTGTGATCAACTTCTCATTATTACGGCAGACATATTTACTGTTAGCCAGGTACGCAGGCGAATCACGAATGACACCGTCCACACATTATTATTATTATTATTATTATTATTATTATTGTTATTGTTATTGTTATTGTTATTGTTATTGTTATTGTTATTGTTATTGTTATTGTTATTGTTATTGTTATTGTTATTGTTATTGTTATTGTTATTGTTATTGTTATTGTTATTGTTATTGTTATTGTTATTGTTATTGTTATTGTTATTGTTATTGTTATTGTTATTGTTATTGTTATTGTTATTGTTATTGTTATTGTTATTGTTATTGTTATTGTTATTGTTATTGTTATTGTTATTGTTATTGTTATTGTTATTGTTATTGTTATTGTTATTGTTATTGTTATTGTTATTGTTATTGTTATTGTTATTGTTATTGTTATTGTTATTGTTATTGTTATTGTTATTGTTATTGTTATTGTTATTGTTATTGTTATTGTTATTGTTATTGTTATTGTTATTGTTATTGTTATTGTTATTGTTATTGTTATTGTTATTGTTATTGTTATTGTTATTGTTATTGTTATTGTTATTGTTATTGTTATTGTTATTGTTATTGTTATTGTTATTTTTATTATTATTATTGTTATTATTATTTTTATTATTATTATTATTATTATTATTATTATTATTATTATTATTATTATTATTATTATTATTATTATTATTATTATTATTATTATTATTATTATTATTATTATTATTATTATTATTATTATTATTATAATTATTATTATTATTATTATTATTATTATTATTATTATTATTATTATTATTATTATTATTATTATTATTATTATTATTAGTATTATTATTATTATTATTATTATTATTATTATTATTATTGTTATTATGATTAGTATTATTATTATTATTATTTATTATTATTATTATTATTATTATATTATTATTATTATTATTATTATTATTATTATTATTATTATTATTATTATTATTATTATTTTGTTATTATTATTAGTATTATTATTATTATTAATATTATTATTATTATTATTGTTATTATTATTATTATTATATTATTATTATTATTATTATTATTATTAATATTATTATTATTATTATTATTATTATTATTATTATTATTATTATTATTATTATTATTATTATTATTATTATTATTATTATTATTATTATTATTATTATTATTATTATTATTATTATTATTATTATTATTATTATTATTATTATTATTATTATTATCCGCATGGATTCCACCTTAAGGCGACACTTCATGCTAATTCAACAACATTAAGGCGACACTTGGAACTAAGGCGACACATAACTGTCGCCTTAAAGGAATAGGTACCATTTAGAAAAATAATTTTATTGTCGCAAATAGGCTTAAATTGTTCATTTTGGTCTAATAAGTATGTCTACCAAATTTGGTTAGGGTGGGGTTAGGGTTAGGGTTAGGGTTAGGGTTAGAAAATTTGAATTTTTAGTGTGCAAGTCAATGTAACTGTCGCCCTAAGTTAGTATCCACGCTTATTATTATTATTATTATTATTATTATTATTATTATTATTATTATTATTATTATTATTATTATTATTATTATTATTATTATTATTATTATTATTATTATTATTATTATTATTATTATTATTATTATTATTATTATTATTATATTATTATTATTATTATTATTATTAATTATTATTATTATTATTATTATTATTATTATTATTATTATTTATTATTATTATTATTATTATTATTATTATTATTATTATTATTATTATTATTATTATTATTATTATTATTATTATTATTATTATTATTATTATTATTATTATTATTATTATTATTATTATTATTATTATTATTATTATTATTATTATTATTATTATTATTATTATTATTATTATTATTATTATTATTATTATTATTATTATTATTATTATTATTATTATTATTATTATTATTATTATTATTATTATTATTATTATTATTATTATTATTATTATTATTATTATTATTATTATTATTATTATTATTATTATTATTATTATTATTATTATTATTATTATCAAAAGTAGGGTCTCATACGAGTTGTGTGAGGAAGCTTCGTACCATTACACGTTGAAAGTCGAAAAAGTATATATTTTCACGTTTGAATGTCATACTCTTAATTTTATACGAAATTTATTGTGTCTGAATTGTTCAAAAACCTTTCCTTACATACATGAACTTGCTGCAACTCCGTACGAATGACATTCTATGCTGTGTGTCTGTGATACAGACATTGAAGTCAAGTTCAGAAAATTGCATAACTTTGCCAAAGAAAGAATAATAATGTTCCATTAAATAAAAGTGAATGAATAGTACAGACCAACACAAAAGTACAAGGTCATTATAATGTTCTGTACTTGAAAATTTTGCGTTCTTTGTATACATTTATTGTCCTCGCGTAAAAAATCATGAAAAAAGTAATGTATTTGTGGTAGCTGGGGACTCGGAAAATAAAAAAAAAAAACACCTCCTTTGCATAACAAAGGGCCATTCATAAGTGTCAATTTTATTTGATGTAGTAAAGTAAAAACTCACATAAGAATAAAACTATCATAATTAAGATAAATCCTTTTAGATAAGAAATTAATTCAAACTTGCCTTGAACTAGTGACAGGTTTTCAAATTGCACAAACTGAGAACTGGTAGAATCCTATACATTGAGGTTCTTGACGGTAACATGTGTGGAAGCCGGGTTGTGATATAATTATAAGATCCCCAACTGCACTGTACTGATTTCTGTGCACTGTATGTAAGATGAATTACGCATGCTACAGTGCACGTGCACTACATACGTAAGTCACTAAAACCCGGATGTAGCTACTGACGAGGTACTTCGCATGGCTCTAGTGTTGTGTACCGCTGTAATACGCAACAGGATACGATTACGATGTTTCCAAGAGAAAATTTGCCATAGAAACAGAAGGAAACATATTTTGGTACCAGCATTTCGACAAGTTGTTGGGAAACTTTTGGCCGATGTATTGAAGTCGACAGTAGCCTGTTGAGATGGTTCACAACTATCCCCGTCGAGATAGCTTGTACATCACGTAAGTGAAGATGCTACAGCTGCATTATACATGCAGTACATATACAGTGAGTGAAGCCCTTCAAGCTAGAGTAGGTTCTCAAGTAGTGGCGGCCTGAGCCCGTGGGTCGGCCACTCGCCGTCCGCGAGGAACGTTCACGCAAACGGCCGGTAAAAAGGTGGAGGAGCCAGAAATTTACATTAGAAAACAAACCACTAAATAGCTACTACGGCGTTTATTGGTTAAATGTAAACAGTGGTCTTCGGCCCTCATCGTCCTTTCACACAGAATTAGGAATAATCACTGCAGTTTTTGCTTATCGTCGCAAGCAATAATGGCAGTGTATTTTGCATGTGGCTGTGCATTCGGCAGGTGTACCCTGTATTCGGGCATGAAGTAGGCCTAGTTTTATTTTTGTGCAAGTGTAAAAGTATAGGAAACAGTTTCAAGCGGCAGTAAGGAAACATGTTCCCTATTTAGTAGAGAATGGGGTGGGTTCATTATGATCACATATGGCTGGGGGACAAGGTCGCACACATACTTGTTGCACCACTCTCGTACATTGTATACAGTAGGCCTATCTAGTAATTTGTGTCACACAGAACACTCAGTACTAGCAGGTATGTGGTCAGTAAGAACTGGACCAAACTAATCAGCCCTGGCCTAATCTAACAATACCTATGGTAACTGCTTGACAGTGGTGGAAGTAGGGTAGGCTATGGGGGCATGTGGCTTGCCCTTGCCATAATGGAGCGGCTGCTCCAAAGTTGAAGAATTTTCCAATTTTAGGATGGAGCATCATTTATTCGATGAATTAAAATCCCAGATTTGATAGCCTAGTTGACATGATCGACCATTAAGGCTACTTGTTTTTGCTAGGAGGGAGAGTATATTCTTCAACAGCTCAATAAAATCTAACAGTTTTATTGTCTAGACCTAACATCAGATCGGCTAAAGACTGTTTTGAAAATCACCAACAAGGTGTGGTTCTCTCACACGCATTTTTATATATTTAATTTTGTTATAAGTTGCAAGTTGTTTTGACTAGTCTCTGTTTTATGTTTCCAATATGATTGCATATTTATGTCTCTTACTGTTTTGAGGGCCTCATGTAAGGTTAGCTCAGGCAAAATTGAGTCACCCTCTCTGAATAAATTTGAACAAATGGGCAGTACAGTCTTTCCTGTGTGTACCGTCGTCTTGTTCTACCGTTCTTAAATCCAAAACTCCTTAAATAGGGGACTGGCTAAGAGCAGACTTGTAGGGAGTACGTACTAGTACTCATGGGTTTGCACAATTGCCTTCATGAAAATTAAGTTGTACTCGTACTAACAGATTTTGAAAGCTTTTCATAGGGGCTAATGCAAAATTTTGTACTCGTGCTCATGAAAAAGGACGTACTTGTGCTCACAACACATACACTGCCCTTGTACTCGTACTCATGACATTGTACTCTCACTATAAATCTGGCCAAGAGTGGGGCAGGGTTACATTTTGTGAGGCATAGGACTACTGTTCCAAAAATTTCACCTCTGCATAGACTTTGGAAACCAAGATCAAAACTAGGGAAATGAACAATTGTTAACAGTCTCTTTCTTTGAGTCCCTCTGGCCGAGTTCGAGGGGACGTAAACAAATCTTTAACCCCTTATAAGTCCTACTCGAGTGTACTTATGCATACTTATGTTATTATGCATTAATTCAATGCACAAGATTAATGTTGGTCAAATGAGTAAGTCCAGCTTATTGTTGTGGGTACAAAGTCTTTTCTCATGCAGGTGAACAGTATAGTTATTTGCTGATCAAATTTGAAATCTGCTACTCTATGAAGATACAGCCACAGTTTTGTGTTTACACACTGGTGACAGAAAACAAGGTGACGCCTAATAGGGGTAACTAGCCTCATGGAGAGATTAAAGTTTTTGTTACATGAAAATAACATAGTTGAATATTTGATGTAAAAAGCATTAAATATCCAGAAAATAGCCGCAATTCCCATTAAAATCCATCACATATGGACCATTTTACAAGGTCATTTCTATTTCACAATGGTATCATCAATAAACATGAGCTAAATTTGCAAATATGTGACATCAAAAGATGGACATACCATATATGACTCATGTTAGCCTTCGTTTTTCAACCTTAATTTTAAGGACACTCGTAGCATTGCTATCCCCTGAAGGGGTTATTATGAAAGTTAAATTTCTTTCTTTCAGAAACGTTGATGTCACTCAACAAACTGTAATCTACCTGATAGGCAGTTAAGAGATAATTTATATAGGGTTAACAAAAGGGCAATTAATTTTTCCTGAAATAATTGAATTTTGAAGACGTATATTTTGAGAACGGTCAAGGATATTGAAATAATTCCAATGGATCTTTCATTGGAGGACTTTTAAAATTCTTTAACTGATATGTAAAGCAGTCCTGTTTGGTGGCATGTTACACGACCTTCAACAATGGAAACTTAATTTTGAACAGTTTAAGCTTCTTATTTACTGCATAATTAGTAAAATTGTTTCACATTCTTGCAGAACAATGCCAGAAATGCCATCAGATTGAAAATTGCATCTGGTGATGATGTGGGGTGTAGTGGGCCTTATCTTTAATGAGGTCCACTTATGGGCAACATCCCTGTGGGTCTGAATCCCCTTAAAAGCTTTGTAGTACTTAAAAAATGAAGGCCTTTAGAAGGATGACTATAGTTTCCCGTTTGGTACTGGATGCTGCACTGCACAAACTAACATTATGACAAGTGGACAAACCACTTTTTATGGTAGGTTCTTGAAATGGTAGTGGTTGATCACTATGTAGGCACGAGCTGGGACACCTGAATCCCATGCTTTCGGGGAAGACTCCATGTCCTTGCATCATCCCAACCTGCAAAGTAATGATGGAAAGCTCGTGATTCTGAACAAGGTACTGTATAAGGTTCCCACTGAGAACCAAGTACAACAACCCATAAGTATACTCAACCAAAACTGACCCAGTTACAGATGACACCATTATCATGGCAAGCCTGGCCCCATGGTACAAATGTTTCAGGCTGTATGTACACATTGATGCGTGTGGGTGGAAGTACAAATTTGAATGGGGGGGGGGGGCAAAGTTTTGCAAAAAGGGGAATCTCCTTGTTTCTGAAAGCTTATGTATTATGACATGGGATTCTTGGTATAATTCAGAGTCAGATCTTTTAGAAGGTTACTCTACTTGGCAATAACAATTAACATGCATTTCTCCTTATTTCTTCAACAGCCTATTTGAAAATGCACACTTTGAAGATGAGACAGCTAGATGGAGAAACAGCACATTGTCATGTGGAACAAGCAGTCAAGCCTAGGATATTTAAGTGGAATACCACTGTGAGTGCAATATACAATGTTTTTAAAGGGAGAGGAGGAGGGTGAAATGGGGATTGTACAGTGACTGGGGGTGGAGGATATGGCCCCTTCAGAGAAAGCCATCCCTTCCCCATTATGGAAAATTTGCAATTAATGTCTTCTGAGGTCAAATAACAAAATTTCCCAAGAATTCCCAAGGTCAGTGTGTTTGCAATGTTTAGTTTTTCAACACCATATCTCAAGAAGGAAAAAACCACAGTTCTTCTCTTACAAGTTTGGCATTTGGATCCTGCATATTGACTAGAATGAGCCTATTGCTATTTTGGTAAAGGCCAAGAATCATCAGA
This sequence comes from Holothuria leucospilota, assembly GCA_029531755.1. Lineage (NCBI taxonomy): Eukaryota > Metazoa > Echinodermata > Holothuroidea > Aspidochirotida > Holothuriidae > Holothuria > Holothuria leucospilota. The sequence continues at coordinate 26,440 of JAIZAY010000212.1, forward strand.
GGTCACTGCAGGTAAAACTCTGAAAACCTTGTTAACACCATATCTCAAGTTAAGGAGGATATAGATACTTTTGATACTTTGCATGGTGGTGCATTGAATCAACCATAAAAACCCTGTAGGTGGAGGTCACAGGTCATCTGAGTTTACTTAAGGGCAAAAAGTAATACTTCCTAAGGGTTTTGAAGGTCATATTATACCAAATTGTATTGTTCCTACAAATTAGGAGAGAATTCAGCCAGAGACAGAGAGAAATTATCAAGACATCTCAGTGCACATATTTGGGATTACAATATTTGACAGGCAAAAAGGTCAAATATCAAATTGCCAAGATATGGAGAATCATCCCAATTTTTTGTTGCATAATCATTTTGGTGAAACTGTTAGTCAGGTCATGTGTGGTTCTTGAGATATTAGCAGATGGAGTTAATTTGTTACACAACCCAAAGTAAACCTGAAGCAAGTAGAAACAGTGTCATCTCTCAACATTGATGGGCAAGACTTTTTAAGTCTGTTTTGCAATCTAAGTTTTTGTGTACCCTCAAACACATTTGAATTTACACAATAGCAAATGCAAAGTTTGAAAAATTCCCATGCCCCTCACTGCGTTCACAGGTCTGACAAAAGTGAGACTATTCACTGGATAAAGTGTAAAGTTAAAAGAATTATAAAACAAGTTTCATCAGTGTGAGGCTAGGATATATGTCAACTGTGCTTGCTTCATGTTCACAACATGTGGGTTGAAAACATAATAACTTTATCTGCTAACGTTTTGAGCACCATCTTACGGATTGATTTTGGAATTATATGTACAACAATGTTTATTTTCACTTCCTCTTTAATACAAAAATAAATTTTAGTTGAAACTTGCTTTTACAGGCTAGCTTTCAATTGGAAGAACATACTTCTGGAGGTTAAACATTTAGGAATATTCAAATCATGGCAAATGCAACATAATGTTCCCTATTTTCAAAACGAAAATACATTACATAAGTCATTAAAACTTGATTCTCCTTGATTCATTGGAAGAGTTTTCCAGACCCTTCTAGTTCCAGCAAAGACTATTTATTGATGATGATGACGATGATGATGATGATGGTGATGATGATGATGATGACGATGATGATGATGATAATGACGATGATGATGATGACGATGACGACGACGACGACGATGATGATGACGATGACGATGATGATGATGATGACGATGGTGATGACGATGACAATGATGATGACGATGACGATGATGATGACGATGACGATGATGACCATGATGATGATGACGATGATGATGATGATGATGATGATGATGATGATGATGATGATGATGATGATGATGATGATGATGATGATGATGATGATGATGATGATGACGATGATGATGATGACCATGATGATGATGACGATGATGATGATGACGGTGACGGTGACGGTGACGTTGACGGTGACGGTGACGGTGACGGTGACGGTGACGGTGACGGTGACGGTGACGGTGACGATGACGATGACGATGACGATGATTTCAAATTTGGCATAATTGGCGCTAAATATCTTCAATTAATACCACATCCTCTTACTTTCTCATTTCAAACTTAAAAATTGTGAAGGCTGCCATTTTCAGTAATGAACATGCATGTTGTCATTCAAAAAGAACTGGTAGGTGTATCTCCAAACCTTGGTGATGTGTCAAAAGTAACAAAAATATGTCACGAAGCACAGTTCTGTTTGGTTGGCCTATAGCTGTCAAATTACCATATGAACTGTGTTGTGGTACATAAAACTGAAAAACGAATCATGGAGGTCTTATTTAAAAGTGGATATGACATTCTCCCAAACTGAGTAGTTGCTACAACTGTGCTGCAACTCTCTGCCCAAACTTGTTTAAGAATAGCCCTAGAGTTCTAAAAACAATTCATAGCTGCTCTTTCATTAACGATACAGTTTCATTCTGGTTGGTCAACAAAGCTTTGTAAAGTCACTGAGTTGTGTTCCCAATTAAGCTCACACACTCTGTGTGTGACAATATTGCCTCGAGCAATATAGACTCAGTGCATGCTATACTGGCTCTGTCGATCTTAGAGGTGTACTAGACAGTTGGTTTGGTTTTAACCGGAGGGGGAAAGGCTAAAATTTAACTTATTAGGGAGAATCGTTACTTACTGGGGTGAGATTAGGGACTGAGCCTTTAAATGGTAGAATAATTGACTTTACTTGATAGTTAACTGTAGTTGGTCAGGTTTACTAATATGTAGCAGAAAGTGAAAATGATAAAGAGATTGAAAACTGTAGTAGAAAGTTTGAATGATAAAAATTTTAAGTTTGAGCTAAAAATGGATCAAAATGGTTGGACAATGCATAAGATTACACCACAGATCCAGAGCAACTAGAATCCAAAATACCCCTGGACTTTGTAGCAGATCCCTGGGCTTTGTAGCAGGCCCCTGGGCCCATGCATTTTAAAGCTTGTGCTTACAGTAGTGCTGGTCAAGGTCACCCCCCCCCCCCCCACATTTTAGATTTACATGTGGTGGCCTGGTATGTGCCAGCCAATTTAGTACCTTGAGTAGTGTCACATATTTACTCTGGAATGTCATAGATGACTAAGGTAGAAAAGAGGGCCACCAACCAAAAGAGTTAAAATATCATACCTGGGCCTAGCTATGATATTTGAACCTGGGTACCATAAAAGTTCCACTTTACCAATTTGGATGTGGGCTCTTTGACTTCATCCTTTTGAGTTTCCCCAAAAGCCTGCCCTTGCAGGTCCCACAAATCCTATTAGTGTCCTACTTTGGGCAGAAACGTTCCTACGTATAAGTTCCCATATTCTGCTGAAAAAGTTCCAATATTTATTCCTGTTTTGACGCTCCCTGTTGGGAAACCGCACTTAGCAAGGGATTTCTAAGACTTTTGGGTCTCTGGTTAAAGTGCTTCAGATCCTTCCAATTTATTAATACACTTGTTTTAACTGCTGTAAATTACTAGGAATTTATTACTGACAAGAATTTTTACATCCTTTAACTTTCCTATTTATTCTGCAGATCGGCATCTGTGAATGTATACCCCATCTTGTCTTCAAGACATACTGAAGGTATAGAAACCAATGTAATCCATCCATACTCTCTTCAAACACGTAATTGACAGAAATATTACTCTTAGATTGAAATATTACACTTACATTGAAATTAAGGTAGAATACAATATATTCTTTCTGGTATTCTATGTCAGTGTCTCAATTTATTTTGTGACACTTTTCATATTTTCCCTTGACATTTTAGTACAATGTACATGTTTTAAATCAATGTGCAGTATAAGCTACATGCAGGTTCTACTGTTAAAATTATATATAATTCTCAAACAAAATGAATTTTTTGGCCTCACAGTAATGTCGTTATTAATTCACTTTAATAACATAACCTTTTTATGGATTTTTGCTAGGTGTAACCTGCTGAGTGACATACAAAGTACTTTCAACTTTGTAAAAACTAAGGGAATTTTTACATGTAATTTTGATAATATATCCTGCAGGATAGTCTGGCACAGCAGCAGGACTGTACACAAGTTTGGACTGGGCAAGGGCCACTGGCCGGTAAATCCCAAGAAACACTCGCCCAGCTTACTGGCTACTAAAAACCTATGACACAATTGCCAGCTCAGCCGAAGCCGACATTGGCCACAGTAGCTCTGTATCTCATGCAGCATCATCAGTTCATATCACAGGTTGCTGAAATAAACTTCACTGTTGACATGATGGCTCATGGGAGATGAAGTGATTCAACTGAAAGTCTCAAATTATATCACTACTCACTATTGAGAAGGTTTTGGTGCTGAGAATTTAGTCTCTACTAACTATTTTCAGGCGACCAAAAGTACAAAACATATTACTCGCCATCGGTCACTGAATTAAATTCAGTTGTCGCACGGACTGACAAAATGGTCACCAATGTGACCATTTTGGTCGCATTGTACAGCCCTGCACAGGGGATACATTTTGTGTCACTGATATTTATTGCTATATTAAAGAATGCTGTTGCCTGTTCATGGTAGAAAATACATCTGGGTGGCCTTGCTACCTTCATACTTACGTTCCTACCCCCGTATCTTATACTGACACCCCCTCTTCTTTCTACTGAGAACGTATATCAGTCCACAGGTATGGCAGCAAGTTCATGTAGTTGAAATCCCCAAAAATTCCATCAGCTGCAGTAGAGATGAAGTTCTGCTATTATAGTCCATGTACACACTGCATAATAAAGAGGACTAATGCACAATAGGTCTCCATGTTTGCAACCATCTCCAGTTTTTATGGGTTCCATCAGGTTTGTTTATAATTTAAACGTCATCTCATGGGTATCTTTCCATAATTTAAGCGCAGATTCCTGGGAATAGGACATACCAAGCATGTGTTAATGGTTCTACAGCACTTCTAGATTGTCACTTTGTATTATGCAATAACGGCCACAAATCCACCATAGCGATTTTTATCTCCCAAAAGAAAACAAAGTTTTTCTTCCTGCCCCATGAGAAGATATTGGTAGGCTCCTGCGTTCTGCCTTTAGTGTGTGTGGATAGGTAGACCATTATCTTTTCAAACAAGTTGATGCAATTCCTGTAGGTATTTTTTAGGATATATAAAAGACATGACAAATTTTGTGTAAACAAGTAATATATGTATTAGCTGCAATTGTTTTTTTTTATTTCATTTGTTAAAGGGAAATGCAGTCACCCCGCTTTTGGATTAGCTTACTCTGGTATTGTAATTTATGAACTGCATGCTCTTTTTAGCCATGTGAATATATTTTTGTCACAGAGTTGAAAAAAGTGCCATACAACTCCTTGATTTACCTTTAATATGAAATATTTATGTTATGAAACATGAGAAACACTTGTAAAGAAAATAAGAGTTAAAGAAAGACACTCATATCACATGTACTCCTCGTACAGTTTTGTTTGGGGAGAGCAAAATTTCCAATTGGTGACTGCTCTTTGATTGACATCAAATTCAAAAGATGCAGAGTAGCTCACTCACTTCACAGCATGCACAGAGTGGGTTCTGATTTTTAATACACATTAGGATCTTGTATGCTCAACCAGATATTAGCCCTTAAGCAATTAATAAACTAAGTTTGTGTCTACACAAGGAGGAGCTTAAGACAGTTTTGGGAGGGGCTAGGATACCACTAGAAGTAACTTAGTTGGAAGATGTGGAACCGTCTGGGATGGGGAGATTTGGCCACGAAGCCTGGTTACCTGGTATTTCAAAATAAGGTTGGGATTGCATACCTAAGCCCTTTAAATTACAGGCACCTATCGGTCACGTCATGTTTGGGTCATGTAAACTGCAGCAGACTAACTTTGGTATCACTACATGGTCCATAATTCCAGCCTTGATCCAACGCTACCCTTGTAGGGGGATATCCACTAGACCGAAGTTTCACTAGATCAAAGCTAGGTAATTGTTATAGACTGACGATATCTAAGCTTGGATGAAAGTTTTATTACGTGTACAACCCCATTAGCTTCATTGATAATCATCCCTCGAATAAAACAGCTTTACTCGGGTGTCACGTGACCAGACTCAGTATGTCTGCATACAATATCTGCGTACAAAGAGCCCTAACGAGAATGCACATGTAGTATACTTCTGGTTAGAAGTAGGCTTCTGTTAGTTACAGAATAAGTTTCAACATCAGGCTTATCTTCAGGTAGGATAAGTGTTTGGGTAAGGGTTATGGTTAGAGTTAGGAAGTAAGTTTGGAGTAAGGATCATTAGCATGTAGTGAGCCTTCGATCTAACCTCCGATTGAGTGAACCCTGGCCACTCAACTCACCTACATAACCATTCATGTTTTTTGTTGTTTTATTGGGGGTGGGGCTGGAGGATCGATCCTTACTTATATCAATAATAGTCCAGTACATGTTGAAAGTAGTCTGCTGTCTGCCAACTCACTATATTTGTTCCATTGTACAGCAATTTACTGAAAAGAAACCACATACAAGCATATATATGCATGTACTAGTTTCATAATGGGTAGCCAAACTTTTTGTCCCAGTTCACATGGTCCTATCTATGCTTGAAGATGTGTGGATATGACTAGTAGCTGAATTCAACCAAAACACCTCCGGCTTCTCCCTAGCCAAATGGCCACAGAACAACTGTTTTGCCTTTCAAAAATTTACAGGGGGCATTAATTACAGGGGAACGTTTATTAGAGAACATACAGTATGTTGCACAGGTTAGTGCTTAGTGTATTATACTGGACCTTGGAAATTTTGGGGAATTTTGTACACACAGTCTTGGGAAATTCAGGCTAACTTGTGGGTTCCTGTGGCCTTATAGAGGTTGCTAAACGTATAAATTATTAGACACCACTTACGACTGGTTTTTCGCATAGGTGCTGCCATCACCTAATTGCCATCATATCTTTCATCAAGTTTCCTTACCTTCTCGCAGCGCAGCTTTCACCCATCGCACAGGGCTCGCCTGGCAACGTTTACACAGTGTTCTATGAAAGTCATCAATTTGTTGTTTATATGAGGTACAGGCATCTTCCCCAAGTTTATGTGTCATTGCCGATGATGACCCGTTGTACGTGTTGACAGATGGCTAGTTCTTAGCATAGAACTACTAGCACGTACAGTACTTCCATACTCCAAGTTCCCACGATTGTATGTGTGAATGACGTAATCATTGGCGTGAGCTGTGAACTTTTCAAGTGCAAAGCGACTGATAGCGCTATAAAATTTTGATTGTTTGAAGGAGAAAAAATACGTTTAAAAACTCGATGTCGCCCTCGTTCGGCCGCGCGCTACCCCGTCTTTAAGAAAGACGTGAGTAACAAACAATAACGACTTGGCTTTTCGGTAGCTATTAGAGTACATCTACCGAGTATACATTTCACTTCATATTACCTTTAATCGACAAATGTTGCAAGGGGGTTCCAAAACACATTCGCCACTGACAATGTACTTAAAGGGCCCGTACAGTTGTGGGTAAAATAGGCTACATGACGACGCCCTTGACCAACGTTTCTCCCGCACGGGTGGTGGAACTACATTCAAAAAGGGGGGATCTCCCGAACTGTTCGTTGACTGCTTTTGACATTTCGTTGTGAGAGGCTTTTTGTTTATTGTGAAAGTTCACTTTTCGTTATTGTGAGAGTCGATTCCTCATGTTACCCCAGATGAGCCCATTGTTCAAGTTGCTTGCCTAATTTATTTCTCTCACATAACAATATTTTCTCACAAAACGTCGTCCATCAACTCTCTTTTACAAGTTAAACATGCAGATGTACTTTTACTTGACAAAATTTCTCAAGCAAATGTGATTTGACGCCGAAAATGAGGCCACGTTTGTTTACATACAGATGTCATTTGGCACCAGCAGGCGACTCGTTTCTTCCCACAGTATGCTATGTACTAATTATTCAGCATTTTGTACAGAGACTTGTTGAAACAAACATTAAGAAGATAAAACGTAAATTTCTAACAGTAACATTGTAATTAAAAAAAAAAAACGAAACTTTTCAATGTTAAACATATCCGACACAAGTGGAAACACTAATTTCCCGAAAGTTAAACCTTCGTCCGTTGAAACATCAGTGTGCTTGTAATGCAATGCAATGATAATCTGTATTATGCTGGTGCAACTGCACCGGCCTATGTATTAATTACTGTTTTACATTTTTCATGACAGTCCTACCCTTAATTTGCTGTCTCAAGCTAAAGAGGACAACAATTTGGATTTCCCCCATGCGTAGCAGCTTGTAGTTCTGTTCAATGCACTAAAATGGCATGTGTGTGTCAAGATTCGTAAGTTGTATCCGTTACGGAGGGAATTAGAATAGCAAAGTAAAGCAATTCCTACAATCAAAGCTATGGCTTCGGCTTCGATTCATAATTGTCGTACAATCCATAACAGTCATCAAGGAAGTAGCAAACGGGGTTAGTCAGTTCAAGGTGTGGCGACTGCATTTGCTGTATCCCTACTCACGTAATATACTGATCGCATTGCACAGTAAGTAGAAAAGTTATTCACAGGAAACTAGAAAAACGACCTCGAAATCTAGTACTTAAGTTACAGTATTTAAAAGGTCGAATTTCATCAGCCAACATTTGTTCTTACCAAAGCATGAAAATTTGCAACTTTTATTTGTTATGTAACATACCCAGTATGTAAACCCTACCTACCTACTGGTGCGTTTGAGCAACTTTGTGAATTTTGTTTGGCAGTGAAGATGACGTAGATAAATTATTGGATATTTTACCAGTATTACTCACGACAATAGCTGCAATTAAAATGAGAACCATAAACATGATAAGGGGACATAATTTTGTGTGCCACGCACGCAACTTTGATATATAGCTGAAGAATTCTGCTAAACCGTTGACTTCTTACTTTCTTGCAGCTGATCAAAATATAGCAACATGCGATATCCTTTGTTAAGCAAAATAGAAAGATCACAAAGAAACTTTCAGTTCCCTACCTTTTTAGTTTGAAGATTTATGTTATTGTAGTTCTGCTTTTTGATTCCTTGCCGAAAGTAAGAGGAATCTATACAATCACGCGAGCGATCGTGTGTGTGTATATATGTGTTTGTGACGCTTGGCTTGTAAGCACTATATCCCAAGATAGGAAACCTGGATAATTTTAATACTTGGTATAAAGAATTATTATATTAAGTGGAAGATCCTCTTATTTTTAGGTCAAAGGTCATGTGAGGTCACCAGAGGTCAACAACCGAAAGCCATAGGTAAGACGCTTGGATGCTTTTCATATTCGGCATGCGGATGCGTTGTATTCAAAAGATAAGCCCTATTGATTTGGTAAGTGTCGAAGGTTATCAGAGGTCATCGGAGGTGAAAATACGAAAATCTTAAAAACTGCTTGAAAACACGATATTTCAAAATGGCAATGATGGGCAATCTTCAAACTTGGTATATAAATTTATCATATTGTAAGAAAGAACCCTATTGTTTCAATTGAGGCCAAAGGTCATTTGAGGTCATCAGAGGTCAAAAACCGAAAACTTTGAAAAAAACCGATATTTTAAGACAGGGACGATTGATCTTTTTCACGTTTGGTACGTAGATGTGATACTTTAAGAGAAAGAAAACCCTTTGGGTTTGTTGGAGGTCGAAGGCCATCTGAAGTCATCAGAAGTGAAACCACGAAAACCTTGCAAACTAAATAGACAGTGGGCGGTACCTCAAAATTGTGTCAGGGGTTTGATTACAAACGAAAAGTAAAGGCTGAATTTTGCACCATTCCAAAACATAAAACAAGAGGGCAATCCAGGAGTTGCTTATCTCATCGCCAGCACACGCACTGAGCCATACCAAGTAACTGAAGTACGCACGTCAATGTGTAATCATAGTCCAATGTCCTGCTCTCGTAAGTGTGGAATATACGAAGAAACTGAAGCCGATTTGAGGGTCACCTGATGTAGGTTACCTTTTGAAATAATATAACGCTGAGACACTAACGGCTAGCATGGATTTCAAACTTAAAATAGCGTGTCAACTTTTCATGGAGCAAAAACATCAGGGTGGAAATGCTAATCAGTGCTCAGTCGTTTTGAAAATAAATGCATAGAACATTGTAAACCTACGAAGTATCACTTGTCAGTAAAACCCTTTACAAGAAGAACTTTATCTCTCCCTCGTAACATTACACATAAGTGCACTTGAATATCGCAACATGACTCGTTTGAAGTTCAAGGACTATTCTGTGTCAGTTTCTGTTGTGGGTATCTTCAAATTTGACTACGCACGTTTATATCGGCCTTTAATTTCTCAAGCGCTCACAAAATAAAAGCAACTACTAGAGCGTTCGTTTTCTGATAACGCAAACGTGCGCGTTAAGTATTATATTCTGGGTGGGTATACCTGGAACTGTATTCTGTGCGTATACAATACTCACGCAAGCTGCGCTGTTCTAACAATGACGTTTTCTGTAATGCGTACCTATGCACATCACCGAATAGAAAGGCGCATATATCAAGTCCACACTTCCGCACTGATATTTGCGTCTCCATGAGGAGTTAATTTCCATAACAGTGTACGTATAGGAGTTTGGTATCTATGCTTATGGTATCCTGGATGTGGGTATGGTAACATAGCGTCCTACACCTGTAGAGTGCCTTTAAGCCTGTTCGGTCTGTAATCAGTGCTGTAGTACTCGAGACCGGTCTCGAGTCCGAGACAGGTCTGGAGTCACGATTTGTTTTTAATGTTATTAAAAGTGTTTATGGGGGCCCTTAATGAATTTCGCAGTTGGTCTACATTTTAATCAGGAAGACCTCAAGGGCCACAGCCAGACGCATACCCATGATTTTGCCAGTTTGGGCTTTATTTTGAACTGGTTAGCTTTCCAAATGAATGTGTGATATCTAAGGGTCCGTCAGAAGGTCCGCTTTTAGAGCAGTGCAGTGCAGAATGGATTAAAAAGGACATAGTCCAAAAGCTCTAGAGGTATCTGCAAAATAGTGGACATAAACCTGAAGACATATATCTGTAAATGACATTGAATGCGCACTCAATAGATGATCACAAGTATCGCGATTTGGCCATTATTTTGTAATATTCCCAATCTAGACTGGCAGAGCGGGTAACAGATAAGATCATGTCAGATTAATTAGCCAAATCTATGTTGAAAAGTGTTTAGCTGGGGAGAAGGTGGTTTGTCGTGACTTTTTCTGAGCGCAGCATCACTATCCGTTGGCTCATAGAGAGTAACAAGAATATTGTTTTGGCCACAAGTTACCAGGCTGTATAAGTTCTAGCTTGCTGCCGTATTCTTCACTCTGAAATATCGTCATCAGCAATCCACAGTTCAAATAATAAAAGGCAAATAAGAGAAATAATATTTTGCCTACGAATGTTTCTATCAAACAGTCAAGGGGAATATCATCTCCTAAAATTGTGTAGGTTCATTTAAACTAGCCTGCCTAGCTACCCCCTCTCCACCACTGGATTACTTATGTCAGACTAATGACCCGTCGATTTGACTATGCAGCAAACAGGTAAGTGGGTGGGTGGGGGATATTGATGATGGTATGTTTTGCACGGAGGGTGTAGCAGAGGACTTGGTGAATGTAGGAGCTAAAATTTAAGGTAGGTTTGAACCCAGAGAATTCCAAATTACAGAAACCTACACCCGTCAATCAGGCCCATAGCCAGACAAGGTACTGAAGTTGGGCGAAATATTTTTCAGGGGGTGAGACATACTAATATGCATTAAGGCAATAGTAATTTTCATCTTCTTGGGGGCGAAAAAAATTGTCAGGTTTGCAGAATTGGGTCTCTTTCGTAAATAAGACGCTCTCGTAGATCCTTTTCCAAATAGCAATTTCAAAGGATTGTGGGATAGAGTCTTGGTATGCGTCGTTTTTGTCAATGTTTTTTTACTGTGGCAAAAACGACGCCCACCAAACTCTCAGGCTATCCCACAATGCTTTGTAATTGCTATTTGGAAAGGGTCTGTGTAAAGAGTTCCAAAAGTATGTCTTCGCGTGCAGAGTCCGGTGGGCTCCCGTAATTTTTAAAAAACGCCATTGAGATTTTCTTTACCCATGCAAAACTTAAGGAGCAGAGCAATAAACGCAAGAAAATTTTGACAACTTTCAACAAGTTTTAATAAAAATATTAAATGATCGATCGTTTGAAAAGACACACCCCTACTCCTAGCAGCAGCTTTTACGCCTACACCAATTTTCGAAACAAATCTATTTGTCAGTTCCTGCCGTTCGGCCTACACAGAGTAAAAAAGGAAACAAAAGCAGTACCCCCATGCTTGGTATAAATACAGTAACACCAAATGACCAATAAACAAATAAATAGAGAACAATGACGAGCTAACGGTGCGAAGTTATATGATTTTGAAGGTTAGAATACTCATTTCTCTGGCAGTGTAACGACATTTTTCTGTCACAGGCTTGAAGTTGGAAATTGGGAGACCGGAAGTACAAATTTCAGCCTTTACACTTCCATTTAGTAACAAGCCTACTGAAAAATTTACCAAGAAAGGGGGATGGAACCCCTTCTAACGACATTCCTGACTGCATGAGGCGTTGGAACAATAACTGCACCGCTGTCCTTAATGTCGTAACAGTAAGATTACTGGTTACAATTGGTGTAGGAAGTTTTCCCCCTATTCATTCCAAACATTTGTTTGACTTGGTCAAGTCTGTCGTGTGCATTGTGTCGATCTTTTGATCAACAGGCCTTCCATTGGCTGCTTATTGGTATCTCCAGAGATACCAACACAGAGGACACAACGAGAGACTTGGCAACACCTAGATACTTCCCCTTTCTAAAATGCCTCAATACGGATTATTCTCGATGGTTGGCGCAATTTTTCGACCCCTTTTTCGATCTGTTTGCTCGGTCGGCTGGACTGGAACGCTTTGTGGGCCGAATGTGGCCCACGGATTACCATTCGGACCCCATTGCCTATATCATAACACACAACAGCATGCATTAAAAAGCAGTGTAAAAATTGATAATTTGTAAATTCCTATACTTAGTGTATAATTTTCCATAGAGGAGACCCGTGACTCGGAGCTTGTGACTCGGACTCGGGTCTTGGACTCGAGTGCAAGTGACTCGGACTCGGCAGGTGAGAACTCGGACTCGGACTAGGAAGTTGGGGCCCAATTGTGATTGTTGAAATTACTGGAAGACCACCCTTGACCGGTTACTTAAAATAGGTTGCACTTTTATTAGTTTCAACGCAAAGCAACGTACACAATGGTACAACTAAAATTTTCCGTGTGTCGGATAAGAACAGCTATTGAAAAGACGGAAAAAAACTCATCCCTTTTTCAGGTCGACTGAACCACCTTGCGGCTTCCTTGGGTGAATCGGTAGGCCCCGGCCTACCTGTTTAGAAACCCTGGCATACAGAAAACAGTAAACAATGGTAGTCATTTCCCCTCTTGAAGCGCTGTACGTATCTCCCTCCCCCATGTCAGGATTCCTGGCCAATGGCGTGAGACTGAAGTCCGTGAGAAAAACATGTTTTTGAGGTAACATTCGAAATCCCTTTACTACTTTCTCCTTCATGTCCTTCTCCGAAGACTCTACGGAAGGAAAAGCAAACAGGCATTGCCATTCTGCCCCTGGCATATTTCGGCTAGCACATGTTCTACACCTGGTGCACGTCCAAGGATTCCATGTAGGTTTCCATAACTCGCAACTTGTTTCGCGGAAAGCTAAACAGGCAACGCACACGAGACTTGTTTAGCTAAACACTTGTTTCGCGAGACCAGCAGTGCTTGTCTCGCCAAACGTGTTTTGCGAAACCCTATTTTTTTTTCATCGTCCACGTACATTGACGTCAGCTGTTTCGTGTTTCGCGATTTCTATCGTCCGTGTGCGTTCGGCTTTAGGCTTGAAGTTAAGATGCTTTTCTTGCTCCCTTTAGTATAAGAATTCTAGATCACAAATAACTGTTCTGTGTCGGCAATGCTATGTAAATTAGGTAAATGTGCATAATGGCCCCATACTCTTTCAACTAAACTATCAGTTTTTGAAGAGTGTTAGTCAGAGTAACCAGGTGATCTCTACAGACGAATGCTCAAAGTGTTATGCCTATTTTTCAATTGAGATAGTGCCTATGAAGCCATTAGAGCCGTATGCTGAATACCAACGCAAAAACTGCTTTTATTATTCAAAAACTAAATAAGCCTATTTCTGAATCCCCCTAAACAAGGAAACAGAAATCATATTGCAGTCGTGGCCATGCAGTTGTGGTGTCACTAAAACAGTCCACCCACCTTGATAAACAAATCCTCTTTGCAGGTGCCATAACACAACCATATATCCCACGAATTTAAGCCTTCTAAATGTATTTCAGGTTTTAAACTGTTTGATTTCACCCTAGCCTTGAATAAGCCTTTCAAGGACCACATCGTAGTGCCCACTCATTTGAACTGCACTTGAGGAACAAACGAATGTTATTTTGCGCTCATTTCATTGCAACGTTCAATATTATAATACATGTAAATTAATAAAAACCTTATTTAAAGCATGACTAAAGCATATGCAATCGTCAAAGGGCATTTGTAAAGCAAACTTTGGAATGAATTTTACGTCAACAAATAACCATTTGTTAAACACCAGTAAAGACTTTGTCCCCAACTTTGATGTGGACGAGTATGCATTACTTCAGTGTCAAGTTTACAAACCTTGTGGTTGAAATTTTTGGCAGTATAGTTACGTATGGTTACACTTGACACAGGACCGTGAACGTCTCTTTTCAAAATTACCAGTGAACAGAAAGGTAAGGTAAAGGACCTTTAATGACTGGCAAAGGTTCTAAATGGGTAGGCTAAGATTTCCACGTACTCGTGATCGTTGCTTTTATATCTTCTACATTATCGTAGAAAAGTGTAAAACATCTTTACACCTTAAAGGATATCTTAATTTTGTTATCGTATTTTATACAGGAGTCCTTCATTAACTCAAACAGCGCAAATATGTTTACATCTTGACTTTTTCAAGGAGTAAGGCTTATGGCAGTTTGATATATGTTCAAAATATGGAAAACACACCTTGTATGTCACTTTGTTACAAAGGGTCTTTCTACACATCTTTCAGTGTAAGAAGTGTTTTCAGGTCTTTTTTGTCAACTTTTTTTTAGTATTTTATAAGTTTTGAGAATAGAAGTATGTAATATTTAAAACTGGCATTAGCACTGATAACATCCGTTACACCATTGCAACTTAACTATCACACAGACTTTTGAATGACAAACGTCATTGTACTTCATCTAAAATTTATGTTCCTCAGATATGCGAATGCCCAAGAAGGTATTAAGTTCTTCGCAGTTTTATTAAGTAAAAGTTCAATACTTTAAGCAACTTTGAATGTATTCCACTAATTCATTTCAGTAGTTCGTTCAATTCTACAGTAGTAGAAGATATTGTTGAAAATAATTTCAAGAGAACTGAAAACAAATCTACAACTTAAGAGGACAAGAGGATTATCTCACCGTACTCACATCTTTTACATTGATAACAGATCTATCAGAAACGTCTACTTTCTGTTAGCGCTCTTCGGGGCATTTGGGTACATCTATCTACAGAAACTTCTAGTTTTTGTTATTAAACTTTCTGCATTATGAAGTTTCGTTACAGTCCTCGTACCGTGTCGTTCGTCAGTTTCTGTATTTATATGTTTTCGTTTCTGCTTTTG
The DNA here is from genome assembly GCA_029531755.1 of Holothuria leucospilota. NCBI lineage: Eukaryota > Metazoa > Echinodermata > Holothuroidea > Aspidochirotida > Holothuriidae > Holothuria > Holothuria leucospilota. The sequence goes on from JAIZAY010000212.1 coordinate 41,637, forward strand.
CAACCGTTTGACTCGGACGAGAATCCTTTTGTATCCACCTACGAGGTCTCATCATTAGATCCCTTTATCCCAATAATGACCAACTTTCGTAGAAAAATATACAAAACGGTGGACAAGCTGTTAGCAGCAGAATCGCATATTGGGTTCATAAGGATATGTGTATTCAATAACATCTTTCCGGACGCATGCCACTTTTAGGCAAATACAATGTTTTCTCCAGAGTATTCCCGCTGGGAGGACTGGCATGAGGCACTTTCCAATACGTCGAAGGTACTTGTAGAACATACTATTCATTTCTTAAAAGACAAAATCAATTTTCTTAGACAAGAGAAAAAGTTTTTGCTTCGTGCTTTGAAAAGGAACTCGCCCCAGATTGAGTTCCAGAACCCTTTTTACGTTTGAAGGAACATAGTTACCGCCTTAGAGAAATACTTAAAGAGAAAAAAACAAATTAAAATGGAAAAATTATGTAGACGCTGGAACATCACTCTAGTACTGAGATCAGAACGAAAAGAGAAAACTAGGTGTAGGAGGCGAAAAGTCGGCATCTCTACGTTACATCCTCCAGAGACTCACAATCCTGCGGACCCTGTAGTACCAGTAGGAGTTGTCAATCATTCAAGTGAACCGCTTACTCCAGAAGAATTATGTCTTCTCTCCAGAGGGCTGAAATTCTGCCCTGTACCTCTAAAAATCGTTCATTCATGCAGTACAAAAAGAAATTGACGAGTTCATTCCACGCAAATTTGTCAAGGACAACCTTACTAGAGGTGAAAGAAAAGCTTTGGCTAAACTAAAACAGAGGTCTGACTTAGTAATCAAGCCTGAAGGTAAAGGTCTGGCCTTCGTAGTCCAAGATAGATCTGACTACATCGAGACAGTCTCAGAAGAATTAAGCAACAACAATGTTTACTTAGAATCAGAGAGGGACCTTACTGGGGACACAGAAGAACATGTGAGGGAGGTTGTACAATGTTGGCAGCAGGTGAAATTGACGAGAAAGTGTTTCAGTACTTGACGCCGTCTGATACAAACACATCCAGGTTTTATACGTTACCAAAAACACACAAGGCAGAAGATGCCAACGGAAGGTTAAAAACAAGACCGGTTATCTCAGGTAGTGGTTCCCCAATCAAAAGGTTCTCCGAATTTGTGGATCTCTTCATCAATCCGGCAATGCAGAACCTTGACTCTTATATAAGGGACACCAAACATGTTCCTAATATATTTAGAGAAATAAATGACTCTGGGCCGCCCCCCCCCCCCCCGGCACCCTAATGTTTACCATTGATGTTAAATCAATGTATCCTAGCATACCAAGATCTCTAGGAGTTGAAGCGGTTAAAAGAGCACAGGAGGGGAGGGAAACAAAAATTCCTTCAACAGAAAATATTTTACGTTGGCTTGATATATGTCTTACGGAAACAATTTTGAGTTTATCGGAAGACATTTTACTCAAATTCACGGAACTTCCATTGGACCATAGATGGCCCCGGGATATGCTTGTTTGGGAATGGACCTATTTGAGGAGGAGCCCAAGTCAAAATTAAATTATAATCAACAACTTTTCAAGTGGTATAGATATATAGACGATATCTAGGGGCTATGGACCCAGGGGGAGAAAGAATTTTTGTTTTTTGTTAATGTCATAAATAGTCCTTACCCACATATGAATTAAGTGATTCTGAGATCTGTTTTCTTGATCTTTGTATCAAATTGGAAGGCGGACTATTGACAACCGATCTGTATACTAAACCTTCCAATCTCAACCTCTACCTACATTATGATTCTTACCATAGTACTTGTACAAAAAAGAGTATTGTTTTTAATCAGGCGTTAAGGATCAAAATGATTTGCTCTGACCCAGAAAAGACCCAACAACATTTCGGGAAGCTTAGGTCGACTTTTCTAAACAGAGGATACTCCTCCTCTATCATAGACCCAACTTGCAAAATGGTTCAAAATTTATCCAGAAAGGGCCTTTTGGCTGGCAAAGGAAGAACTCGGAAGCCCGTCAGGGCCCCCTTCTTGTTACTCGTAATCCGTGACTCCCTAACCTTAGATCCATTATAAACAAACATTTTCACATTTTAAAGCTTTCCCCGAATCTGATGAATGTCCTTTCCAGTCCCCCTCAGGTTATATACCGTTAACCAGGAAACCTACAGTCTCATTTAGTCAGGGCAAGATTGGTAGAAAACGTCAGGAGTGTACACAAAGGTTGTTTTAAGACTCATTTTAAGAACTGTGTCACTTGTAATGTCCTTCAGGAAACTGACAAAGTTTAAAGCAATGCTACCGGAGAAAGGTTCACCATTTTTAGTAATATAACTTGTACGTCGATAGGGGTGGTTTACTTAATCAACTGTAAGGACTGTGGGAACAGTACGTGGGTGAAACGGGACGTGAATTACGTGTTAGTCACCGCGGCTATAGACAAGAAGTAAGAAAAGGCAATACTCCGCTAGGCCAACACTTCCAAATCTGTAACAATTTTGAATTAATCGGGCTTCAATCGCTTGCCAACGCTTCCAAACATAAACAGGAGGCCATGGAACTCAGATGGATTTACAGACTTGGTAGCCTTTCTCCGGTAGGCATCAATGTAAAATATGTGCGTACGGTGAGATGATCCTCTCATCTTTTCAACTTTGCTTTAGTTCTTTCTTTTTTCTTAAATTTTTGGCTTTGGCAAAGTCTTTGTTTGAACTAGAAATCCTGAACTTGCAGGCAAGTACATCGAAGCCCATGACTGTTGAAACTGTTGGCAGAGAAATACCAACAATGTCACATTGCAAACAGAATTAGCCATACAGTACGTAGGTCTAACTGACAAAAGCTGCAATTATACCGTATGACTAGTCTACATTGCATTCCTAACTTTACAGGTTAGGACTGTCAAAAATGCTTATAAACTGAACAATTTACAGTAGGTCTATAGGCTACACAATTAGTAGGCTACTATACTTCTACGCTGTAGTACTATGGATGATTATAGTGTTCCATTAACTTGAAGAAACTACAAAGCCTGACTCCCAACTGTTTGCGAGCCACAGATGGTTTGTTTACTATAAGCCTAACGTTATAAGTTACATTAGCGCTCCTATTACTCCAACGGGGCAAAAAACGGACGCTATCTTTACTGTAACAAAGCAAACTAACACGAAGTTAAAAGAACGAGAAGCTTAAAATTACCTTTGGCTAATGTTATTGACTGTAGATTGGGCTATACACTACTTACTAGGTAGGACACATGTATATTTCTTGTTTTTATGTTGCCAGGTACACGTACGGTATACACACCGCGTTGCACTTGCACATCGCCTTGCCTGGGCATGTCACGTACATGTATAGACAACTTCTGTTATGTGTTACATGTGTAAGTTTACGTATATGTATCCGTAGTACACTTAGTGAACGTTAATGAGTTTCCAGCGGATGTAGGGACTAGAAAAATGCACTTTTTAGTTGATCGTTGATGTTTAAAAGTATTGAAAACTTGTTTGAATATTATTTTACGATCATTATTATTTTACGATCATTGTAATTATTAACCACTCGATCATATTAAATTACACAATCTATTAAGTATTTTCGGTTAAATGGTTAGAATCTAGTAAGCAGCATGCGTTTCGTATGCGTACCTGTTCCTATGCCGATACGTGCATGTTGAACGTGTATACTTCATGACGGATGGATTCTGAAAAATTTGCCATACGTGTATACGTCATGACGGATGGATTTTGAAAATTTTGCCATTTCGCGTGCGTAGCTGTTCGCTGTGCCAATACGTTAATGTTGAACTTGTGTGCACGAGAAAGTATAACGGGCCGGATAAGCAGTCGAAAAAGTCGTGTCCACGAAAGCAATCCCTACAATCGAAGCTGTGGGCTTCGATTAATTACGGCCTTATTTGGAGCAGCTATGCACAGGACTTTTTGCATTATTCGTTATATAGTGACCAAGGATTACAGATCTATCCGAAACGTCTACTTTTTAATAGCGGTCTTCAAGATAATTGGGTGGATCTACTTTATATATATATATATATATATATATATATATATATATATATATATATATATATATATTTCTCTAATTCGGCACTTAGGGGGAAAGTTGTTGTTGAAAAGTCGACCTTAAGGGGAAAAAAATTTTCGGGTGAAATATAAGTTTCGCCTTAACGTTTCCACACACTTTTTCTATAGGAATACGTAAACTTACAAGGGCGCCCTCTTAGATTTACAAACTAGATGCCATTACTTCAAAGTTGTCAAATTTACGGACACCTAGCTGTTAACACGAACGGATGGCTGGCCATTGAAATAACGTTAATTTATATGTTTAGACGTTTGGGCGAATTTATTTTTTATGTATTTTATTATCTTTTTTCCGCCCTATGTACAAGCAGATATACATATATATATATATATACATATACATATATATATATATATATATATATATATATATATGTAAAAAAGAAGTAGTAAATAGTGCTAAAAGTTTGTGAAAAAATTGAAAAATTCCACGACGTTTCGGGTTTAAACCCTTCATCAGGTGGCAAAAATGCAACTGATCGTTGACACGGCTAAACGTACAATTTAAGAAATACACAATAAATTTGGGCACGGTAAAACCTGCCAGGAAAATAGACAGTGTTAAGTGGTTACCACAAGTCGAAACAATGCAGGAATTGCTGCGTTAATAACAGTTCAAGTCTAACGTTCAAACCATGTGGGGACAGGGTTCATGATTTCATGATTAGGCGGTTTTCGGCAGCTAGGCGGTCTCTCTCTCTCTCATTAAACTACATCATGTCCAGAAATTATTTCAGATAAGATCCACATGCAGTTCCACATGTTTCAGATGCACACTTATTAAACTACATCATGCGCAGAAATTATTTCCGATAAGTTCCAGATGTATATGTGGTATGCTTCTACATTTTGTCCTTGATTTCTATTTAAACACAACGGCAACTCCTCACATTCGAAGCACATTCCACACATTCTTTCTTCTTTTAAGAGTAACTACACAACTAACCAAAATGTTCTGCTGTAGAGGGAGCAATACACCTTCAGAAGACGGTGAGCTGACTTTCTTAAATAAACATTAAGTGCAGTGATGTGTTCGTCGTGAATGGATGACGCCGACGATGACGGTTTTATCTTCACAAATATGTCACCACAATCTTAATTCTCGTTAAAAAACAGTTATCTTGTTGGATTTTACTGCCTTCTACTACTACTTTTATCTTAATACAATTTCTGACAGTAAATACTACCTTCGTTAGCAGAAATATTAAGCTGGGAATCTAGACCTCGGATATATTCTTTTATTGTTGTCTTGAATCCTGATTGTAGAAAGTATGAAACAATTTAAGAAAAGATATAGCTGTCAGGATAACATTTCCTCTTGATACGAAAGGGAACACCGTTATACCTGGAGGAATAAGGTGTTGTCTGAATAAATCTACAGATCATATTATTGAATGACCTAATGTTTAGCTGTTCTCACTTTATTGGTATAGACAATTCAGTTGCCCATTAGGCAGCCTGTATTGGAAAACACGGTTAACATTTTGAGAATGAAAGATACAGTAGGGTCAAAACGAAGTTCCGGCTACCACTACTGTTAAAACATCTGAGCGTGAATTCTGGTAGATTAGGGCATTTACAAGAAAAAGATACCATTCCATGTTTGACATTACAGTTTTAGCACTTTGAGGGGGGCGATAAAATACTTAGTAGGTGGCTGGTGGGTGATAGCACAGTTTAAAAAAAAATGATGATGTTCATCGTTTGTCATCGAAAAGTCGAAACTGTACACAGTGTTGGTCAATTTGACGACCATAAAGCCATTGCAGAGGTCAGGTTAATGTGGTAGCTGACCATGTCTGTAAATCTATGATGGAAGCCAGCCGCTAGATCAAATGGCTGTCTACTAATTGTATTCTTGATAAATTTGCCTGAAAGGGGGACGCTCTGGTTTTCACTGTTCACTTTACCACTACTTCTACACTCCTAAATGCTTAAAGAGCCCTGTGTACTCAGTGTATAGAACTGCCTATAACATGTCAAATTCCATAATTGCTGCTGTCAGCTATATCCAGAGTTGAAAGGAAAAGATGAAAACTCGTTAAGTTACTAATAAGGTCTTTATGTTGAAAATTAAGCTACAGTCTGATAAAGTGAATATACCTTTCTTCAGGGGTAAAGCCAGGTGAAATCCTTGTGTTTATCCCCGATTTCACAATGCCATCAAAAAAATTAATCAAATCAGAATTATCATCAAAATCCTTTTTCTACCTCAAAACTTGACACGGTGGGAGAATTACGGCTCCATGGAAACAACGGGTAAGTCAGTCAGATTCACAAAATGTCATCTGCAGGTTTCTTTTACAAATGATTTTCGTTTTCTGTTGTAGAGAGAAATAGATTTATATTACAATGAAACAGGGTGTTTCCCGCTTTGCCAACTTGTTAAGTTATCAGGACAACAGCCCTGAAGCGATCCCTTATTGGTGAGATGCGCCCTGCAGGATGTTATGTTCTTTGACTCTGACGTTGTAATCAACAAATGAAGGCAGCAAGACTGCTTTTGCCCTATAAAGAGAACTGAGTATTTATTTTCTGTGAAAATATCTATTTTCTCTAAAGATATGAAACCTATAAACATATTGACATCATCGTAGTACATCAAGTAAAAATATAAACGTCCCAGCTAAAACGTAACCACTTACGTTTGCAAAACGTTTCTTTCTACGTTTTTAGCACGTGTTTTTGTGGACTTTTCATACGTTTTTAAAACGTTTTTTCGAGACGTTTTAGAAACGTTTTTTTAGACGTAAACGACGTAAATAAAACCTACGTTTGATATAATACCGACGTGTGGAAAACGTAGCAGACACGTAGAGGAAACTGGTACGTACGGAAAACGTCTGAGACATAGCAGAATCGTGCTGGACGTTAAGAAAACGTTTAGGGGACTACAAAAACACCCAGGACCTTTAGAGAACGTTTCAGAGACGTACAAAAACGTCTAGGACGTTTAGAAAACGTTTTATGGATGTAAGTAAAACGTCCATGACGTCCAGAAAACGTTTTAAGGACGTATGACAAATACCCAGTACATCTAGAGAACATTACAAAGACGTACAAAAATGTGTGGGAGAAATTCTGAGAAATCTTTTGCATAATAATATAATTCGTAGAAATGGTCAATTTGTGTTGTGGATGAACTTTATATATTAATAATTAATGTAAACAGGACGGTTTAATTGAATGTAAAAATGAATACAATATATAGAGTTCATATCAAGCCTGGCACACAGAAACTAGGAATGGTAAGTCTGAGGCTAAGCGTTAGCAAAGATACACAGCATTGTTAAATACAAAATTAGCAAATCCAAATAAAACAATCCTTAGTTTGTAATTGCATGTTACAGGAAAGTGAATTAAACTAAGTTTTAAAAACTCTGGGATGAAATAAAGAATGTAACTTTTGTCGAGGTGCGTGAATAACATTTCTTAGAAAAAGCAAGAGTAAAATGCTGTAAAAAATAGAAATCTCAAATAACAAACTTAAAGATTGCTTTGCTTGAAGACATGAAAGCAATAATACTACTAATAAACTTAAAACTTTATGATGTTGCAAGTGCATAAACCATTAAAACAACCTGGGTAGAAAAGTACAGAAGTCTCAATATGACAGAAAAGCAATATTCTATGTAAAGTAGAATACAAGTTGGATTAATGTTTGGTACTGTATATGACAGGAACCAAAATATTGCATGACACTTTGACATCACAAGAAACCACTGTTCTCATACTGTACTTACTTATGATGGAAGCTAATTACAGTACAGTAAGTGGTAGGCCTACGTATGTTAAGATGCCTGTACAATTGTTGCTAGACCATAAGTTATTCTTAGATTTATCATTTACATTTCTACTTGAATTTCAACTGTACAGTCAACTGGCAATAATTACACTGGATTGAGAAGAGCAGTACAAATTGAGATTCTTTGGAACTTATATGAAAAGTCATACCACCAAACAAAGAGGAAGCTTTAAAAATTGTCTCCTGTTCTTCAAAGTGCTACATGGCCAAATGCTAAATCAAGGTGTGAATGATGAACATATAATAATTAGGAAATTAATTGGGCCCAAGTCTCAAAAAAAAAGAAAACCTTAAATTTGTCATGTTTGATCTCCACATATTACATAGTATATCAACCACATAAACATGTGAAGAATCATTCACTGTATAACACTCCCAAGGCAAGACTGATGAACAAAAAGCAGCAAGTTTTACAGCAACTTACAGAATTTATGTTACACCACCCACACACTTACAGTATATAAATATATATATATATATATATATATATATATATATATATATATATATATATATATATATATATATATATATTATATATATATATATATATGCATATTTAAACCAAACCCAATAGAGACCATACAATGCAGCTTTTCTCATATGTGGGTCATTTGGTTTGTAAGAAATTGGCTATGCGATCTCGCGTATGCTGAAGAATCTGATATATACTTACAGTACATGATGTTTCAATTTAAGCAGAATGTTGGTGGTTCAAAAATAGCTGCCAAGGAGGCAATTTACAGTATGTCAAGGCTGAATAACCTTCAGTTATCAAAGGGGGCAGATTTCTACACAATCTTCCAATTTCCCCATTAGAAAACAAGGTTTCGCTTTTGTCCAAGGAAAAAAGTCATATATGCATCATTCATTTCAAATACGTAAAGGGAAACACTTGTCCACAACGTAAAAAATAAATTTCACTTTTCCAAATAAAAATCAAAGTTTGGCCATTGTTAAAAAGTATTCTACTTAGTAAATAAGCACAAGTCATTTTCCATTTTCCAATTAAAAACAAAGTTTGTCTATGGTAAAGAAAATATTTTAGGAAAAATTATGTGCACCAGTTTCTACAGATTCCACAATGTATGAAAGGTTAACTATATAGAAAGAAATATTTTGTTGAACTCCAGTTCCACTATTCATTACTGCACGAACTATTTTAAAAGAAATACCATACTTTAGGAAAGCAGCCAACATTTCTTTTGTGAATGGAGATGGTCCATACTCCGTAGCCATTTGTAGGTAACTTCGTAAAATGCGGAGCATTCAACATGTTCTACTGTGTATATAGTTTCTCCTCTATCTGCTTCACATTACAGTACATCATCTACAGTATTTCAATACTGTAGCTTTTCTAGTCTTTGTAGTCATTCACTCCACAGCAATGAAATCGAAAAGTACAGGGTATGTGGACTTGCTAATGACTTCGGTTCTGATCAGGCAATTTAGTCAATCAGGCAAAACGTTAATGGAAGCACAAAACAACAAGGAGACTCCACTTGCATATAGTACTGTACGAGCAATTTGCTGTCTCAGAAATATTGTGTAAGCAATTCAGAGACAACAACAGCAAAAAAAAAACAGTGAAAAGCTTCAATTTACTGTACAGTATAGTGTCTCTGCATGTTCCAAAACAGCTACAAAAATCAATCTGTTGGTACTGGTTATCACTAACTCCTTGAGCACTTACAGTCACAGGGAAACTTGATTCTGCTAAATAACAGTCTGGAATTAAATATCATGAATTATCCACGGAACTCCACCAAAGCTGTGCAGATCGAGCTTTACCATCATGTCATCCTGTAAATGTAAATGAAAAAAATAATATTGAAAGCATATACTGTAGCCTAGAACTTAAAATGCTGTACTCTGCATCTGACTTGGTAGGCCCAATTAGTAAGAGCGGAGGTGATAATCAAAAAATTAGTGAAATATTGGGTGGTGTGTTAACTGTTAAGGATACCTACTAGCGACTCTGATCCAAAGAAAGGCGTAATCTCACTCACTGAAACAGAACACTAAAATTCTAAGACAAAACTCATTTAATTCTAAAATAAGGTAAATGGCAACCAAAATTGTTCCTTGAGGGCCCAGGAATCTGGATTCAACTCCATGGGTGTGACCGTTCTTATTTTTAAGTACATATACTCTGAATCTCTGTAAGAAACGCTTGAAAAGTTCATTATGAACGTCATACAGTAGTTTTGCTACATTTATTCTGAATCCGCCTCATGCGACTGAAAACTGAACACTGAATGGTTAAGGTCTGTGTAATTTTCCATAAGCATGTGTTGTGAGGGGATGGTTGCACAACATGTACTGCGCAACATTGCGCATCATGCCTAGGCGTGTGCTACTAGGCCTACAGTATATTATCCCTCTTAACTACATTGAGACGTCAACAATTTGTTGGCAAATTGTTCTTACAGTACGTAACTGGAATATAAAAATTCCATGAAGGTATGCTTACCCTTTAATTAAAAAGTGGGAAATTCATCAACAATTGGTAGTTACAAAAACAAATCTGTCTTACCATGAAGGGGCCGAGGCTAGTAGGCCTATTTGTAATTGTTATTTTCACCACTCTGCTCCTACTGTACAATCCCCAATTTACCGTACTTCTTCGCTGCTGAACATTCCAACCCACCCTGCTAGTATTGGCCTAGCCTACTTAGATTTTGAACCCGAGGCCATTGTCACGAGTTTGAGGGCCTTTGCTCAATATCCACTGTTTTTCTCTCATAAACCATTTATCATACTGTACCTAGAGAAGAGGCTAGACCTGTCAAGTACTTGGGAGTTGTCAGAATTGGTAGGCTGCACAACAGTCCGTCAGACTGTACGTACTACACTGTACACAGTCGAGTACATAGCCTAAGTGTATTATTGCTATATCACTTACTGCAAAGGCCTTACAAATATCTTCGCAAATTTCCATCTTTTTGGCTTATAAAAGGGCAATATACCTACTTTAATAGGAGACTTAACTTCAAACATTACTTACTATGATTCTGATAGTTTTTCGAGGAAAAAGAAGTTGAAATTTCTAGGTGTATGAAGAGGGCTTCACGCACTGAAGCATCAACGTTCAAAATTTGTAACTGTCACATTCTGTAAGAGTACTTCCACAAATCAAACGAGATGTTCCTGAAAAAGGGCACCAACACTTTCCTTACACTAAAACTTAAAAGATTTAAATCCCTAACATTCAAATTTAGCTGCAGCTAAAACAACTTTATCCAAATTTTTGGCACGTTTAAATTTCAAAAAAAAAATCTTTTAAGCCCCTAGAATCCCACAAATCCCAACAATATCAGGAAAATTCTTGCAACATTCAAACGTAAGTATGTTTTTACTGTGGCACGCAAAAAAGCCTTTAATAGTAGGGCATATTAGTGACCATTCAGTGTGACACGGCATCTTCAGGGGAAGACAATTTCTTTGAGAAAATGGGTGGAGGAATGGGAATGAAGACCCATCGAAGGAAACTTGACTGTTTGAAATGGTAAAAGTCAATAGAAGCATTTCCAAAATATTGGGGGTAGGCTACTAGCAATTCTATTCCCCTACCCTGAAACACAGTACGTCCTTAAAACGTTTTAAGAACGTTTTTTGGACGTAGCCTACTTTGTTTATAGGGAGGGAACCCCGCCTTTTATACGTCCCCAGTTGAATCCATTACGTTAGACCCCGCGGTTCAACACAGTTGAACCCTAGTTGAACCTAGTTGTATTTTCAACTGGGTTCAACTGGAATTTATGCCGAGGAGGGACCAGGGATAAAAATACAAGCTTCGCAAATTGCCAGCTAGGATTAGAATTCAGGTGATGGGGAAGGGGCAATGGGAAAGTGGGTAAAATTGGGAAAATGACATTGAAAAGCTCCAATCATAAGGAAAGGGACACTGTTCTCATTTTGATAACCATGCAAAGGGTACATGTATAACTTATGTGACGTCTAGAGGAGGTGTAAGCTGAAACGTCAGGAGAGATGAGAATATTATCCCTCCTTAATTTCTTGTTAACACAGCTAATTATGTAAGTAAAGTGACGATTTCATTACTTAAAACTGAGGTATTTTACGTAGCCCTTTGAGTCATGTCCCGTTAAGGTTATGGGATCCCGTTGCACCAAAGCCCTATTGGTTCCCGTAGAAAACCAGCTTTCAAATTAAAAGAGCTTATGGGACCATGTGGATGACCCATTGAAATCAACGGGTTTCCAAAGTAGTCTCATATATCCCCTTTGGCCCCATCAATGACTCCTATTGAAAATTCGTATTACGCTTTATGTGATATAGACTTTTCTCTTGGGCGTGAATACGTATATACTCATATAACGTCTGGAAAACGCTTCACACCATTTTAACATTACGTTTTACAAACGTTATTTTCTTACGTACTTAAAACTGTTTTGGAGAATCCTCGTAAATATGCTCAAATGAAAACGTTCAGAAAACGTTTAGAGAACTTTTAATAACGTTTGGCATTACGTTTTACAAACGTAATTTTGTTACGTATTAGAAACGTTTTTGTAGAGTTCAGTTTAGCTTTTGAGGAACGGAAGACGTTTTGAAAACGTTCTAAAAACGTAATTTAGGACGAAGACGAAACCGCCGAACTGAGAACCAAACCAAAACGTTTTCTGGACGTACTGTATTTGCTGGGGTTTGTCTTCGCAACTTTCCTTATACACCAACTCTTCAGTAAGGAGAGATTTCTCTAGAGGGAATACACAAAACTAACCTTCTGTAAAGTCTTTTTGTGTCGTAAAATTTGAAAGTAATGAACTGCTTTTCTTTTGAAAAGCAATGTCACATGCTATTTGATGATGCACTTCAGTACAGCGGTGAGGCTCGCAGAGTACAGTAACAATTTATAAATATACGGAACTCCAAATAAGCCTGATCTCCTAATAACTACACTACATCAAAAGTGGTTTTCCACTGAATGGCTCTTGGCAAAGGTTCATTTTATTCGTCATGTGTCTCTTATATAAGTGTGGACCATATTCCACCGACAGTTCTGTCTGTGTTTCCGGGGAACGTTCCTCCGTCTCGGGTTTTTGTGCCGTAACGTTTTACTAAGAGTCTATATATATATATATATATATATATATATATATATATATATATATATATATAATATATATATATATATATATTATATATATATATATCGGGTTTTTTGTGCCGTAACGTTTTACTAAGAGTCTATATATATATATATATATATATATATATAATATATATCGTATATATATATGTATATATATATATATATATATATATATATATATATAATGTATATATATGTATATAAAATGAGAACGAATGCAATTAACAATTACTTAGTAACTCTAATAGCTAGCGACTTTGTTTGCACAGAAAACCGTAAACGTACGGAACTAATTTGGATAATGAGGCTTCAATCACACCTCACTGGACTTAACAAAGAC
>JAIZAY010000212.1:57500-77492 GCA_029531755.1 Holothuria leucospilota
CCATAACATCCAGGAATGGAACTTTTTCGGCTGATATTTCAACTGTGAATTTGACGGAAGGATGGGTGGAGTTTGCTTCATGTATGAAATTGTCGAGAGAGGGGCGGCCATGGGTCCAGACTAAAAATATGTCATCGATGAAACGGGCATAAAACAGAAGTTCAAAGCTGCTCTTGTCGATAAACTGCGTTTCAATTAACGAAATGATATAACGGCACAGCCCCAACGCATTCCTTTTGTAACCCGTTTCAGCCCCTCTACTACCCCCTTCCTGCAAAAAGTGAAATGCGATTGGAAGACCCTAAAGAACAACCCATCCCTACCCCCACCTTTTTCTCACCCCCTGTTCTGGCCAAGAAACAACCACCCAGCTTACATCGGTTGCTTGTCTGTACCCAACCAATACCGCCCCCAGATAATATTCCCTGTCAAAGACCCCGGTGTCAAATTTTTGACCATTTCAACATAAATCCATCAGTGGAATTCCTGAACAATGTCAAACTTTTTCCGGTCAAAGCTGGTTGCAATACTCCCAATATTGTGTATGTTCTGTATTGCTCGAAATGCCCGGAGGCCATTTACGTCGGTGAGACCGCCAATCGGTTCAGAACCCGATTTAACAACCATAAACTGACGAAGATCTCAGGGAGATCGAAACGTAAATACACCTACGTGCTACTAATACTTGTTGGATTTCAGTGTTATCTCTTGCTGTTATTCTTTTATATATATAATATATATATATATATATATATATATATATATATATAATATATATATATATATATATATATATATATATATATATATATATATATATATAATATATAGTAGGTCGAAGTTAGGTAGATCGAACGTGGAGTAAGTAGGTCGAAAGTTTGTGTTTGGTGTTCGATCATGAAGTTGAAATCAATCCAGCACGTGGGATTGATTTCAACTTTATGATCGAACACCAAACACAACTTTCGACCTACTTACTCCACGTTCGATCTACCTAACTTCGACCTACTGATTATTCATTACCCCGCTTGGGGAATTACCATGGTAACAGGAGAGAAAAAGTGAGTGCGGCAGTATTTGTGCCTTGTTCTACGTCTAAAACCACAAGTGTCACAATGGCCAAGTGGTTAAGGCGCCCGCCCGGTACGCGAGAGACCCGGGTTCAATTCCTGGTTGTGACTTGATTTTTCTCTCTGAATTTATTTCTTCTGTACTTTCCCTTGTGTGAAAAGGCTATGCCAGCACGTGGGATTGATTTCAACTTCATGATCGAACACCAAACACAACTTTCGACCTATATATATATATATATATATATATATATATATATATATATATATATATAACGCTAAAACCCACGGTTGGGGGAAAAAATTTAGAGGGCGCTAGACGACCTTTCGAAAAGGCGAAAAAAAAACAATAAAATACATAAGATTATATTTCGCCATTTGGTTGAATTTGAAAAACAGATATACATCAACGTTATTTCAATGGCCCACCAATTGTACGTGTTAACAGATACGTGAACGTAATTTGGTCAACATTGAAGTAATGGCATATATATTATGTAGTGAAAAGGCCATTACCATCCGTTTACGTATTCCTATAGAAAAAGCGTGTAGTTTCGTTAAGTCGACCTGATTTTTTCCCCTTATAGACGATTTCCCCTTATAGGCGGGTTTTTTCTTACGATATTTCCCCTTAATCCCAAATTAGCAAAATATATATATATATATATATATATATATATATATATATATATATATATATATATATATTTATATAATATAACGCTAATTCCCACCTTAAGGGGAATTGTTTATATCTGCTTGTACATAGGGCGAAAAAAAGATAAGAAAATACATAAGAAATAAATTCGCCCTAACGACTAAACATATAATTAACGTTATTTCAATGGCCAGCCATCCGTTCGTGTTAAAAGCTAGGTGTCCGTAAATTTGACAACTTTGAAGTAATGGTATCTAGTTTATAAATCTAAGAGGGCGCCCTTGTAAACTTACGTATTCCTATAGGAAAAGTGTGTGGAAACGTTAAGGCGAAACTTATATTTCACCCGAAAATTTTTTTCCCCTTAAGGGTCGACTTTTTCAACAACAACTTTCCCCCTAAGTGCCGAATTAGAGATATATATTATATATAATATATATATATATATATTATATATATATATATATATATATATAATATATATATATATATATATATATATAATATATATATATATATATATATATATACTCCCTAAGAAGAGCTCTCGCTTGACTCTTTTGTACCAACCTTTGAATGTTAGGTCGTCCAGGGGAATGGAGAATCATCTACAGGGAGGACACATAAAAATGTAAAATTTGAGAGTTTTACACTTTGACTTTTTCCTCTTTTTTCTCCGTTTAAGTTATAAATTTTCCTAGCTTACTATCAAATTTCTTCAGTAAGTTACTGAAACTAATAGGGTTTGTCTTTTTCCGCAAGTATGTATGACTGTAAATGTGAAAAGGCTTACTACATGGCTACATCATTTTGGCAATCTCTCAATACAGAACAATCTAGTTCTATAAAAGACAATGCAATGTAATGTAATGCAATATACTGTAATGCAATTCAATAGGATGCAAATACAGTACACACCAATGCAATGAAATTCAATACAGGACAGTACAACACAATAAAATACAATGCAAGGCGATACAATGTAAAACAATGCAACACAAGGTAACGCAACGCAACACAAAACAGCACAGCACAGCACAGTTAAGTACAAAACAGTACAATACAATACCGAACAGTACCATACAATATGATACGATAAGACATGTTGCGTCACGACGTATCGTGACAATAGTATAGGAATCTTTGAACATTAAAGTATTCAACGCCATGTAACGCAATTTAGTTATTAAGTACAGTACAATTAAGAAAAGTACAGTACTATGTGACACGTGATACAATGATATACAATAAGATACAATAAAGCATAATACAAAGATGTGTTTGCGATTCTAAAGTGCGCGTATGTTTTATGGTTAGCAAGGATAATTTTGTAGAAATGACACCCCACCCTACGGCAAAGTTTTTAATGGAAAATAAAATCTGTCATTACTCAGCGATTTATAATCATATTGCTTTTGTCATGTCATATTTATACACTTCCAGGGCAAACAATAATGAACATTCCCGTAAAGAGGAGATTCAAAGCCCCATTCTCAATAACACCCCCTTCCACTTTCTCTCGTATACGACCCTTACCTAGGACTCCACGTCCAAATGAACTGGAATGCTTGGACGTTATCCTAGCTTGGAAATTCTACGGGGCTGGTAACCCGACAAACATATAACATGAACTGTTCACATTAAAAGACCAAATGACTATACAGATGTTTTGTGTAATTCGCCTAGTTCCTGTAACATGGGACGTATTCAAAGGCACATTCTGCAAAAAATATTTTTCACCACCAGCAACATAACCTATAACGAAACCCGAAGACTTGGGTACAGTAAACGGGTCCTTACAAATATTTTTAATGAAGACCCCCCTCCTATTCTTTTCTTTCAGTATTAGTGTAACTCGCTTATGGCAGGGTAAAGCTCGGGGTTGTGGCTAAAAGAAAAATCTTTTCTAGAAAACGTATCCTTGTCATGACCGGCAATCCCCCTCGGCCAATCGGCCTTACGCATTCACACTTTACAGTGAATGTAAATTACATCTAACAATGAAAAGTAAAAATAAAACCACATAACCAAAAGAACTGCCCAAAAATTTTTTCTCATCCTCAGCTTTTAAAATGCCTAACTGATACAAAATAAAATATAAGAGGGGCCCCACATTAACGAACTACCGTCCATAGGAAATGATGCTTTTGAGATAGCACCGTCGCGGCAAAGGCCTGGCCAATGGCATCCCCTGCCAGTGAACACTTCCTCCACTCAACTACCTCAATGGTTTTATCTATGTTTGTTATCTAAGGGATTCCAGATTTTCAAAATTATCGCAAGTTCTTGACACGCTTGTTACACGGGAGGTTCGTTAATTTTTCATAATTAGGAGTTTTGTATATTTAAATAGTAATAATTTTATAATAGCCTATGACTCCACATTGTGATTTGGGCCAATTTTATATCAAAGATGTCAGGTATTCGTCGTTTGTTCATGCAACCGACAACCTTGTTGAAGTCGACTCTAGACGATATATGAGGTATTAATATAGTATTGATGGAAGGGTTAATTTGCTATGTGGGAGCGAAGTAAAGATTTGCTTGGGGAGCAGGGATAGAGCAAGCTCCTTTCCACGATTATAACTTTTCTCGATTGGACCGGCCTGAAAAGGCAATTTAAGGGGAAGGTTAACGGAAAGGTTAACGGGAAGAGGAAGATTACACTTTTAAACATTATGCTAGTCTCTTGCAAAATGAAGAAAACATTTGAAATGCATTGATACCTTCATTTCATCTTGCGTTCCTCGTGCACACATTGCTGATCTTTTCATTCGCTGTTTTTACTTCCTGACTAGGTTTATTTTTCAAGGCCCATTAGTGTGTGGTGCCAACAGAGGGCTATAGTCATATGCCCAGACGAGTGCTGGTCCCCGTCAGAATAGTTTTTCTGTCATTTTCGTCGAGGATTTAAATAAGACAAAGTTTGTGACTCTATTAGGGTAGTTAGTCACCTGAAACAGTTTTGGCTTCTGTTTTCTCAAGAGGGCCTACTTTTTAATTCAATCACAGAATTACCTGCGGGTTTCCGTGCAGGTTTTTGTTACTATTTCTAGATTGGCTGTGGCTGTCATGTAGTACGATTTTCTGTGTTTCTGTCTAAGTCGGTAATTTCATGTCCGATTGTTTTTCCCTCTCTGTTGGACTTCTATTATGGTAAGATAAATAAAGTCTTAGGGTTTTGACAGACTCATATTCGATTGGCAGAAGGGAGAAATAATTCATATATATATGGTATTTCCCCGCCAAGCCCCTAGGTTGTCAGTATACAAAATGGTCTGCCTGGTAAGTCTGCGCAATGTCCCTTGAATAGGACATAAATGTTTCTTATAATGGCTGCCAACATAATATCAATATAATTCTCATCTCTTGAACCCAAAACTTTGATACCGTTTTGGGGGTTGGATTTTCGAACGTGGGAAACCTGTTTTCCTACGTGACAGTGCCAATACCTGTCAAAAAACCTATCCAGAAAAACTTGTCGAAGTCACAACGTTTCGCAAACTCCAAAAAATTATCCAAAGTTTTTAATGACAAAATTAATGATTTAGATATAATTGCCAGGGAAATGGATTTTAGAACACCAAAAGTGGTGTCTGGGTTATGTATTTTAGCTCACAGTGAGTACTAAAGCAAGTTGACTTAAAACTAAAAAGAAAGAAGAAAAAAAAAAAGAAGTTTTTTAATTGAATGTTTGATTGTGATGCATAAGGATGTACTATAGACTTCATACTACCTCGACCCAGTGTATTGTGCAGACTAATTTTTGAAGACCCTTTTATTTGGGGTCCCTTCTCACTCATTTGTTAGAAAAACAACTCGAAAATATCTTTGAATAGAAACGATACAGAGGACAAAGTATGGACTTTATAAAACACAATGATGTTGATACTAGGCAGACTCCACACAACCAAATGGTTGAGACATTGACAAATTTTGTATTGTTCGAAACTCTTGTTCAGACACTTACTCAATCATAAGTTTGGATCACTTGTATACTTAATCATCCCAGCAGTGGGATAAATAAAGAATGATGATGGGAAAATGCAGCCTAAAAATTCCCAGAGCTATAGTGACTTGATTTACAACAGTTTGTATCTCTTGAAATTTTAAACGATTACAAATCAAAGACAATGAAACTAACTGTGCATATTTAAATTTAAAAACATAGGGATCTTATACATACTTCATGCCGATAATCTTATGTTACTATTTTGACTTTGCACCACAGGGCTGCCAAAACAACATCGCTGAGCAGCTTTTTAACACTATTTCAATCCTTTTTAACAACGACTAACCCAGAAAGCCTAAAGGCTTAGTGATTCCTTGCCAAAAAGGGAAGCTTTGTCTTCACCGAAGTTTATTTCCTCAATTTATTTTTCTTGACTATATCATGTTGTATCAATTTGACCTCTGCTGACTTCACAATGACCTTTGATCCTTACCAAAAGTTGAAAAGTGGAGGGCCTTGAAAGGGATTCGAATCCGGGCCTACCGGTGTGAGAAACCAAGCACTTTACACTACGCAAGCTAACAACCTCGATATATGTATGGTATTTCTAATCATGTTATGAGTCTCAGCATTCTTTACACGTGCTAATAATTAGGCAGTTAATATCAGAATTAATTGCTGTAACAGTTATGCTGTTACAGTAGCAGCATAACAGTTAGATAATTATATCTTTGGATGAGGACTGAATTTTTGTACCGAATCCAAAGATATAATTATGAAGAACAACATTTTATTTTTTTTTCACAAGCATAACATAACATAACATAACAGGTTAAAGGGTCAAAAGGAGGGCCAAAAGGCCCCATAAGATGCCCTAAAGCATCAAGATCCGTAAAACCTAAATTGAAACAACAAACAACTAACCAAATACCATCACAAGTCCTAATATCATCCCATCAAAAAAGTCATGGAGAGAACTTGTCCACTGTTGTAACCAAAAGCCATGCACTGATGTTGGTTAACTACCTCACAGTCAGGCAGAACTAGTTCCACTCGTTGAAACAACTCTATGAGAAAAGCCTGAACTTCCTAATGTCAGCCTTGCAACAACAACTTTAACAGACTTCTTACAATGGCCTCGAACCCGAGAATTAACTTGAACCTAAACCTTTGCTCACCTAAAGGATTGTTTTGTGTTAAGTGAAGAAGCTTGTAAGCAGACTTAAGTTTTTCAGTCAAGCCCTGTTTTTCTGTGTAAGACGTCAGAAGGCGGTTAACACACGAGAAAGAAACTTGAAGTCCCATGTAATCGCGGTAGTTATGTAAGTGTAAGGCCTAATATGAAGTTTTAGAGAGTCTAGTTAATGACGTCTTGACGCATTTCACCTTTTTCCGCATAACTTGTGGTTTAATTTTTATAGTCCTTTTTTTATGAACATGAAAATTTTCATCTTTTTTAATGCCCGATTCGCTCATAGCTTTTTCCCAAAATACGAATTTCTACACATCATAAGTGGAAATAATTACACTCGTGCAAGAACTGTATAATACTGACTGTGTTTCACTCTCTCAAGACACACATGCAGAGCCAGTCATTTACAGCCCTGAGGTAACGCCATCTGCCGCTAGGAAAATTATAAGGAAGTAGGCTTTGCTTTACGCCCTGTTACAGTTAGTAAAATTTCATTCACTTGAAGGGCAGGCTCAGTTCCAAACTTGGTGGGTTTAAGACGCTATTCTCCTTGCGTGAGCTACGTGATTGCACACCAGTAAACATAGCATTTTCGATTTTGGCGAAGTAAAGACTGCCAACGTTCCTGTGTGATCGAATGTTCGAAAAAAATCATTTACAATATTACTAGGCTAACGTTTTGCTACATATGCAACAACAATAACCCTACTGTCATGTTTTTTCAGGCATGACCTTACGCGTTAGATGACGATCGGTTTTCGAACGTGTTTTTCTTTCTATCAATAATCACTTGAAATGAGTATATGCTTTCGTAGTGTCAACATCTCCGCAGATGATTTCCGAAATGTGTTTAATCCAACAAATAATATGTCTGGTGAGTTAAATTGGCAAACCCATTCCGCGTAGTTTTTCGTTTAACGAGGCAAATGAAAGAAACTTCAAGCTCTAACGTTTTGTATGTAACTTAGAGTAATTATATACAAGACGGTGG
This sequence comes from Holothuria leucospilota, assembly GCA_029531755.1. NCBI lineage: Eukaryota > Metazoa > Echinodermata > Holothuroidea > Aspidochirotida > Holothuriidae > Holothuria > Holothuria leucospilota. The sequence goes on from JAIZAY010000212.1 coordinate 65,364, forward strand.
TTACGTACGTGTTAACTATGCATCTACCTGTCAGTTTAGATCACGGCTTAGCCAAGTAAAGAAGATAACTTACCGAAATGCGCACTAAGTGGACGTCTTTGTGGCAAACGTGAAAAATCAGTACTTTTGTGTTGGTACTAGAGATACCTTTGCTATGCTGTAACTATTTTTTGCTTCCACTACTCTAATTGATCACTCTCTATTTCTATGCCTTCTAGCAAGATTTGTCGCTTTTTATGGCACGTTTTTTGACTTTCTTTTATTCTGCTTATTTTTTGGAGACAATTTATGTAAGCGGTTTCTAAAAACAAAACGAGTGAAAAATTTATTCTAACTGAATCTTTCCCTTGGGAAACGGAGATTACATATATAAGTTATTCCTTGTTATAACTTCTTCTCTCTCCTTTTCCATTTCGTTGTTTCTGTTAGAGGTGATTGAGCTGTAAATAATGTTTTTTTTTTAAGCTGCTACTACTTTATTTTGTTGTAATTACCTGTTATTTATGTAGTAGATATGGAAAATAAACTGAAAAAAAACAAACCAAAAAAAGTTCACATCTATTCAGAAAGTTGTAGTAAGGGACGCTCAATCAAATAGTGTAATAGAGAGTGGAAAATGGTTTCACGTTTCCATGAAAAGATCGAAAATTCCACTACCACCAAAGAGTGAATCAACTATGATTAAAAATTAATCTCACTCCTAAAAGCGTGATAACAGTATAAGCCTGTCCATGGCAGGGAAAATCTAAAGCAATTTCGTGCAGACTGTCCTACTAGAATGGCTATTACATGACAATGTTAAAATAGTCAAAAAATGCAATTAAAAACAATTCTAAAAAACCCAAGGAAAATTAGTTTCAAGTTGCGTTTTTGATATATTTATTTTCAATGGATGAAATTCCGGATTTTTTCGCTATTTTGTTTGAAACAAGGGGAAAAAGAGAGCGGTTTTCACGCAGAAATGAAAAACCTAAAATGGATCCTAACACAAACAAATAAGCTCAGGAGATCACAGACTTTTGCACTACAACAAGCAAATAAGAAATACACCAATCGTAGTGCAAAAGACTTTGCTAAAGTGACTGTAAGCGCCAATACCATCAAACAGTATCAATCACTGACTCAGTGGGGATTCTTGTAAGGTATACGAGAATAAAAGAAACAAAACCGAGTGAGGGAACCCCCCCAACCCCTTTGCAACATTCTTGTGTTTTAATGTTAGGGGTGGCTTTACAGGCAAAGCTTTGCTCCTAAGACTCATTTGGATTCAGACAATACCTGATTACCTTCTTAGAATAGAAGACAACCCTTCGAAAGGAGGGGAGAATATTTACCTCAGTGTGTCCTTCTCTGAAACCTAACAATTATAGCCACAAAAACTAGCAACTTCATGCTTAGAATATGAAATATATCTGCTGGATCTTGTGATGTAAATTTTACGAAGCCGTCGGTCGACTGGTCGCCTTGGGCTACCTCGTATAGTTTTTAGTACAGTTAGAGGAACGTATCATCGTCATAAAGTTAGCCTGTTAAAGACACAGCCCATGTCTCCAGTCCGAGTTATCTTACTTTAAAGTTTGTATATACGCACATCATAAAGGCAAGTGAACAAGAGATCCTCATGGAGCTTAGGTCCAGCTATCTCGATCCTTGCTAGGATACCTCTGGCTTCCTGGAAGCACGGTACACTAGTGTGGAATATGCATTAAACCAGTCGGAACGGTAAATCTATGTATGTACACTTCTCAATAGATACCAGTATGACCTGTTGATAATCTGGTAACGTTCCACTTTAAAGGCAGCGTCCTCAAAACAAAGGACTGGAAAGGGCACAATTATTCTGTGGGTAAGCAGGACCTACAGCAAAACTGATGGAAATAGGCATTTCTTCCTGTCTTGACCTTCTTGTGCATGATAGCAAATCCTCTTTGCAGTTGACACTGTTGAATATTATTGAATAAATTGCCATAGCCGCTGACCTCGATATAATACAGTTAGATATATGATGGATAAAGCAATAATAAGGAATAAAGGCAAAGGGATTAACAACTATCTCACATTTTACATTCCCCCCCCCCCTCAAAAACTCCTCAATATGGCCCTGATGTTAAATGCTAAGCTGCTTCTTTGTCTCACACGATGATTTATCTAGGTATCACAGTACACAAATGCAAATACAGGCTCATCAAAACCGACACCCGAATCGCAAGGCATGGGTGAATTCAACGATTTTGTGGTGTAACCTGAAGATTTTCAAAGACTTTGGAACATCAATGAAACTCAAAAATGACAACAAACTTTGTTTGGTTGTTCTTTAATAGTATAGGTAATGGGAAGTGCCTTACTGTGCTTTTTTGGTGGTGAGCTACATCACTGAAACAAACATATCCCCTCAACATAATACGCCGTTTACAAATTGGACCTACAATTGTACAGTACATGGTTGTTTGTAACCTTTCAAATGATGGTGAAGGTGATGAAACTAAGTTATTTTTTTTTTTTCTTATTTTCATACTGCATCTTTAACAGGCAAGCACGGCCACCGGCTCTACTGTCAAAAGAGAGTTTAGTCTGGTAAGCTGTCTCTGGCCAAGGGAACGTTGTGTTCAGTAAGATAAAAGCCTTAGGACTACCTCAAGCTATCTACATCTTTAACTTGTTGCGTAAGGGGCCAACAAAAGTGACGCTCATCATATCCCCATCATATGCCTGTGTTTGCCCATATTAAGTGCTTGTGAGTGTTTCACTAAGTGTGTTAAAGTGCTGCCCCAGTGCCCAATGCACCTTGATTTGCAAACCAGTGCACGATGAGTCTCTACTGCCAATAGGCACGTATTTTTTTCGAATACATGTTACTCTTGTATTGTCTTGTGGCGGGATCTCTGGTACTATAACCCTTTTGAGTAATAGAAGCGGTTTTGTGAATATTGTGTCTGCATTCCTCATTAGCTTTGAGTGTAATGTATAGTGCACGCCTAATACTCAGCATCTTCAGTTGCTGGCAATTCCCTGCCCTAAATCTTTTACTATTAGGAATATCCCTAGAGTTCGGAATCAGTTGATGAACTTCACTTTAATGGGGCTAAAAGACGTTTAAATGGGGCTAAAAGGTGGGTCTAAAGGTTAAACTGAGTAGGGAGAATTTAACTGTCTGGGGTGAGATTAGAGAGTCTTAAAAAGTTTTATACGTTTACATGCTGTTAGTCACCTGTTTCTATCAGGTAGGATACCACAGCGTGTAATTGGACTTCTCCACTTGAAGACACTGTACTGTCAAGGGACTATCCTGCACTGGCAGGAAGCATTTAAGGCCTGCCTGAGTGGTCATTGCCATCTACATGGTGTACGTCTGTACCGGACAATGCAAACAGGTATGGAAAATCTTTGATGATTTATTAGTGATTTACATTGGTACTTTGAAGGAGTAAAAGGCATGCGCATGCTTGGAAAAATTGACCTAGGCTGTTCATGAAACGCTTTAGCCATTAAACTATGTCCAGTATAAGGTCCTAAGGCTACGAAATTGTATGTGTATAAGAAGAGCACTATTAAGCATGGTAACCACTGCAATTTTTCGCTATCCAACAAAACGCATTTTGAAAAAACAATGGTCAAGACAGCCTTCAGAAAGTTCTGTGTCCCCAGCAAAACTTTTAACACTTTAGCACTGTTATAATTTTTTGCTTTGGCTGGCATCAAGCATTTTGATGATTAAATAAAAATGTGGAAACTGTAATTGTGGGAACGTGGAGACGGTCGTCACAGACACTACAGAATAGTAATATTAACATTGTAGTACACATGTAGTACAGTTAAGAGAGAGACGGGGCCATTTTGTTGTTTATCTTAAGACCTGGCAGATTTATGGTGCAATTACCCCGCATTTCCATGATTATTGAGGGACCGTGTATGCACCACGACTACCTAGTCTGTCTTGTGGGTTTCCCCCCCTCCCCTGTGATTGGTCCGGTGTTGGATGGCATGGTATACTTTCATGCCAATTCAGAGTCCGTTAATGGGACTTCCTGCCCTTAGGTCGTAAAGTTTGTGTATCAATCATCCCATGTCACCCGTGTGTTACAGACCTCTCAGAAGAAGGAATGTAGTCACCCTCTGTACAGTTTTTCTTAGGAGCATGTAGCTCCAGTTTTATCCTTATCTTTATACTGGTCGTGAAGATGGAGTGCAGACCGTGAACGAGTGCGCACGAAGCGCTCCCGAAAATTTCGCATTTAAATATAATTTCCATGACTGCACTCTAGGCCTTGCATTCGAGACAGTGTGAGGTCTCCGCCCCAAAACCTATCTGCTAATTAGAACGCGAGTCCATTCTAACTTTGGAATTAATCCAGTCCGACTACCCGGCCCACTACATTTTAGCCTACTCAGTAAAGAAAAAGTTACTTTAACCTAGCACCATCTACCGACAAAAGTGTACCTAAAGTTCTAGACATTTGAGAGAATGAATATCGTTTAGTTGCTTATGGAAAATTGAATCCCCATTGTCATAGCTTTCCTCCGTTCCTGAGTATAGAAAATGTGTTTGACTTTATTCACTTAAATTTGATAATAATTCCAATTGCAGAATATTTGTGTATGCCCTCTTCGGGTACAACTCATATTTACCTGCTTTTGCTTCCTCGTAAAATTAAATAATGTTTAATACGACCTTAAGGAATATACTATTTTCTTTGTCCCATAGCATTGTTGCAAGCCTCCCTCTCTCCTCACTCCCTACCCTTGCTCCCTCTGTGTGTGTTCAACTCCCATCCGCTTCCCCCTTCCTTACTATCTTCTTCCTTATTTCCCTTGTTCCTTCCTTCGGAATCCTGTATGTTAGCACCAAGCTCAGCATTGAAAATTGTAGGGCTACCAGTCATCTAAGCAAGGAAAGGATACCTTACCCCGTCAACTGTTCTATGACAAAACTGTGTTCGTTTTTGTCAATCTTCATACGTTTATGAATGCTCTAACTAAGTGCATGTGTCTTCCTTAAACGAAATTTCCACTTTTCCGCGCACCATCTCTGGGTATTTGTTGCCTTCCCCCTGACTCCTTACTTAACCTCAAGGACCTTACGGCAATGGTCGCACCTACAAGAATTACAACATGAAACTTTCATGAGCCACGGACGGTTAAAATAAAACGTCAAACAGAATACTGCACTAGGGGATAACGTACTATTTAAATGCACACGAAAGGCGACTCGATATAGCTTAGCTAACTACTAATTTTTGCTAGAGGGTGCCAAAATACAAGAAACAGACGAAGATTTACCTCAAGCCAGAAAATTCCCTTTATTACCTAAAGGATCTATTCTTTGTACCCTTACTGAACAAACAGCAGTAGATATGGAAAGCAAAAGGAAGATTGGATGGATGCCGACTGTAGTTACAAATGCTTCCATAGGGTTTTAATTTTTGTTGTTTGTTAAAAGGATGTCATTTTAAACTTAAAAGGACTCTTGGTTTAAAACAGAATTACATTTCATTACTGTGGCATGATCTTTATGCGTTCTCAATTATCTCCCTACTCTAAGAAAGTACTTTTAGGGAAATTCAACCGAGATACCTATTCAAGCAGTCTGCACCCTGATATCATTTTATAATTAAAAATGTTTGGAAGCTAAAATTATTTGCAGGTTGTGCTAAAATTTCGACATTAGTAGATCATGTTTATTGGATATCCCGAAAAAAAAATACTATGTATAAAATTTCTGTCACGTGTTTCTTGTCTGGAGATGCGTCTATCATGGTACAAGATATTCCATCGCCGTTGATCTTTTTGGCTGTCAAGTTTTCTAGAGACAACTTACTCAGAACAATTTTTATGTTACCAATATTTGTGCTAAAATTTCATAGAAAATAGAACCAAACAAAAACACTTTGAATAGAAAAATTTTCTGTGTTTGTTTCTCTAGGGCTTGAACAACCCGTAGAATTTAATCAAGGTGATAGATGAAAACAGCACAGAAGAGCGCACACGAAGTAAGTCTTTCCTTCACTGTAATTATCCACTTACGGACGTTTTTACCCATAAGCTCCCCAATTTTCAAATAAACGGATGTAATAAGATTTAATACCGTAAAAGGTTACAAGTGAAAAGTGCCAACAATATTACCTTCACGCATATTAGTTGTAAAAAATTAGACCAGTGGTTGTTAGTTTAATTATACCAACATTCCGGACTGTTGTTCGTTCCAATTTAGTTTATCAACTTGAATTGTTCTTTGAAAGTTATTAATCTTTGTCATGCAATACCTTCTTTGTGCACAAGAACAACATATTAGTGATACTCTGTCAGTAGTATCCTTTAGCATTTCTGCGGGGCATAACTTAGGGTGAAAGCACTTCATACTTAAAAAAGCAGCCTTCATGAAAAGTATTTTGAACAATTTGGGGTGACTCATGATGTCTCCCATTCACATACGTTCCTGTGATGGAAAGATGAAAAAGACCATTTGGTGGTAATTCAATTGTTAATTACGCAAATGTAGAGAGCATAAAAACTACTTTTACTAAGTGAACGTTTACTTTCATTACTTGTTTCAACATTTTTACTTATTAAAATCGCGAGGGCACCAATGAATTTAGATTCCTTGCCATTAAGTGCAACAAGATTTGACATTTCATCATATCAGTAAAAATGCTCATTAATAAACTAAGTTAGGCATCGGCAACCACCCAAACTAATGTAGGAGACTCAAAGGCTTTATTATTCTTTTTATTTGTCAAGGGTGTCCCTCCATTAGCAAACCAATTGAAATAACTAGTTACATTGAATACTTATCCTTGAATTTCCAGTTTTATGGATGTTGTGCTTATACTAACAAACTCTGACTTCAATTTCAGATTTGTATTTGTTAGAGTGCAAAATATATTTTGTAAGATAGGGGACATGGCAGATAAAGATCTGTGAAAATCTGTTTTCAACATTTCTTTCGGGACCCTGGAACTTGTCAGAAGCAAAGAACAGGATTAACTTTGAAAAGGCGTTGATAAATAATAAGATATGTCTTCATTGTTTATTTGTATATACATAGGGATTCGAACGGTATTAGATAAGCAAGCAGACACCTAGGATTTCCGTAACAAGAGCCCCCCCCCCCCACCCGGGTGGGATACAGAACACGCGTTGGGATGGGTAATTTGCTCTTGCTCTCCCCTACGTGTTTAGAACAGTGTGAGTAGTATGTGGTTAGTTTCCACTAAACCTTGGCAGATACTATTTCACACACATGCGTTTAAAGACGGTTTATGCTGTAGTTGTGTGACAGCAACAACCCTAACCAGCACGCACTGTTCACTGCTAAAAAAGTGTGCTTACCACTCACGCTAATCGCCTGTGGGTGTTTTTTATAGTTTTGAATAGTTAAAAAAGTAATAATGTGGGCTTTAATTGATAGCAGAGGGCTTTTCTATTTTTCATGATGTAGTCACAACAATTCATAGGGTAGTTTCGTTGTGCCTTCTTGAACTCGCCAGAAAGTTATATGTATACATGGCACATGTTACCTCTTATTGAAAACTAGGTAGTAGATCCTTCACTTTTCAATAAGTCTCCCTACTCTAAGAAGCAATAAGGGAAACACCTTCCTGGAGAAAATCTGCACTAATATGTATTTGTATATTAAAGTTGGGAAGTAACATTGGTTGCAGTTTGTGCTAACATTTCGGACATTAGAGATCATGCTGTTGGATATCCCCGAAATAGTTTATTTCAAAAATGATCTCTGTAAAGAAATAAACTTTCTATCTTTTAGGAACATTACATTTTTTAATGTAAAGTCTCTTGAAGTTGGGAATTACAATTCAAATTTTGATTTTGCTTTAATTCTGTGTCTCAGGTCTGAACTCGACCGTTGAGTTTAAAAATGCGAAGACCGATTTCTTGGGTTTTGGCTGACTTGTGTCAGTATATTATCTCTGGTCATTTGCAAAGGAGCTTAAGATTCATCTTCCTATAAACTCTGCTAAATGCGGTGACAAGTGGGTTGTTCCACTACGTACTCGAACACAATGTGGCAACTTTGGTTCCCAAATTTAACTTACCAGTTTGCTGGAGGAGTTCAAACTGTCAGCCACTAATCAAGTTTGCAGAAAGGAGTCAAACGGTCAGTACTAATAATACCACATGCAGAGTAGGAGCGACTGCAGCAGAGTTCAGTAGAAAAAAATGCAAGCTCTTGAGGAGGGAAACGTGGATGGATGAAATGATTTTCGATTAAGCAGCAGTCAGGCTCAAAGTTTAGAAGAGTCGACTAGAAACTGTTTGTCTTTCGTTTGCATAAATTGTTCCTGCAGAAAATAGTATTGTACGAAGGAGAAAGTGAATCTCTTGTCCATTCGAGCTATTTTTCATTTTCATGAACGAAGAGCTATCATTTGACCGAAATCGCCAGAAATAAGGAATGAAAACATCCTACCTGAAAAACTGTCCAAAAGCAGTCATCGTCGTTGAGATGAAAATAGAAAGAGTTGGATCTGTGAGCATGTTCAGGCTGGTGCGAATGTTCAAGTTAAGGCAATAAAAACCATGAGACTAATTTGCACCAACCTGTAAGTCAAAACTATTGTTACTTATCCCATTCAATTCCTGGGGTCAAAAATCCTTCTACTCAGAGAGAATCAAATCGAAAAAAGGGATAATTTGGCGATGGCACGTGACGACAAGTTGGTTCACGTTCCCGATCCCCACGCGCTTCTCTAACCCGCGTAGTGATCGTTAATATTACTTCATACCATAAAATAAGGGACAAAATTAATCCACTTGTGATACTTCTAGTTAGATGCTGTCGTTGATATGCTGCACTTCGTATATTGCAACTGAAGACAGTGAGATACATCTAATACCTAAAATTTGTATTAAACCCACGAGCTCGGGAGCTCAACCACCCCAGTACCTGGGTTTTACCACTAAGACATACCATATGCCCGTATTTGGGTCCTCGCTATGTCGCCTTATGGGGCATAGCTTGTTGCGCCTTTCCGTTGCGCCCCCCCACTGTTGGCCAGAATAGAAACAGGGTAAAAAAATTATAATATATAACAAAAATTTATATTTACATAAAACAAAAAAAAAAAAAAAAAAAAAAAAATAAAAAATTTGTTGAAAAATAAATAAAAAAAAAAAAGGTGTATTAACAAAATTTTTTAAAAATTAAAAAAAAAACACAAAAAAAAAAAAAAATAAACACACAAAAAAAAAATAAAAAAAAAAAACTAAATCAAAAAAAAAAAAAAAAAAAAGAAAAAAACAAAAATAATAATTAACAAAAATTTGTGCTATACACACACTGCTCTTACAGCTTCAAAAAGATCTCAACCAAACCTGTTCTAGAATGATGCACTTTACTTGAAGAAAATACGGCGAATGTAAGGTCATACGCCCCGTGTTAAAACAAAAAGTCCAACTGGTGTCGTTATCACATATGGTACACAGTAAAGTCATTCAAGGTTGTGATATGATTCAGCTGTTTAACAAATCATCATGAGAAGAAGCTCAGATCATGGAGTGTCACGTTCTATTGGAAAACAAATATCTGGTCTGTATGCGATAGTGGAGAGTATATTGCACCAAGAGTAACTACAGTTTCCTTTCCAGGTTTCTTTTCCTTTTTTATTGACTCGCTACCTGCCAGCTTACTAAATTAAAACATATAACAAAAAAGTGCAAAAACGTGCCACAAACACCCCGAAATTAAAAAAACACATAACAACACCAGGATCTCCATAGTATATAGATCCCCAAACTAAGACCCAAATTGAATAAAGTATAAGAATTGTGGCATAGGCATGGCTAAGTTACTTCATACTTAATCTTCCAATTGGCCATAGTCCAAACTCTTCGTTTGCATCCGTTTCTCTATCCTTTGGACCTTATTTAATTTGCCAATGTATTTACCAGTTCACACTGGCAAAAAAATTCAATCAGCATCGTACAGTAGCAAGTTGCTAGCTCATTAAGTGGACTCATGCGGAAGTCAGTAAAGATGCCGAGTCCGCTGATTCAGCAATATACCAAGCTGAACAGCTTGACAAATACTTGAAAGTAGTTTAAAGGTCCTAAATGAATACATTCCACATAATACTCTACTGAATGGAAGAACCCATGATAAATATCCTTACTTATCAACTGTGTTATCGTAATAATTTTGATGTGGTGGTGTCACCAAGACCTGGTTACGCCCTAATACTCTACTCATTTATGATTTCTATTATCTAACTATTACTTATTTATCCCGATCGACATGTGGATGATGGGGGGAGGAGTAGGCTTTTCTATTCGACAATACTAAATTTACTATAAGGGATGACCTAAGATAGTTTTCCATCTTGTGAGTCCAGTTATAAAACGTATGAATAATCATCGCCGGCCATTATTGAGTGTGTATTTATCTTCCTCTAATACCTCCCATGGTTACTCTTGTAGATTAAGGAACAGATTACATGATCTTTAAGTACTGAAAAATTTGTTTCATTTTGGGTGATTTTAATATGAATCTGAAAGTATGGTAAGAACTTTATCCACACACTCTTTTAGACCTCAGTCAGTTTACTTCCAACTAAAGGACCAGTCTAATATTCCCATGTTCTCCAAAATTTTGAAAAGTTGTGTATAACGACTTTAGTACTTATTGCATAAATTTCAGAGGGACGTTATACTTCAAGTCAGTTTGTGTTTCGAAAAATTTATACACTTTGATGGCAGCCATGATGTAGTTAATCATAATTGAAGTTTCAACAATAAAAGTTCACCCTAGGATATTTTTATATCTATCAAAGGCCTTGACAAATTCAATCAGAGTTTCTTCTCCAAAGTTTTTTCACATTATGGTATTCGAGGGTATTGCCCGAATATAATGGTTTGTAGTACAGTAAGAATGGTAAGCAACTTGTCATGTCAATGTCCCGAATGACACCTCTACTCTGAAATTACAATAATATGTGGTGCAAAAATTCAAAAAAGGGTTAAACCATTAAGTTTACTATGCGGGGTCGAAAAAAGGAAACCCCAACATTACAATTTTTCACTTAAAATTTTTGTATTTTTTCCTTGAATACTTTTCCCAAAAAATCCTTTTAAAGGGAAAAAATTAAATCCTTTTTATTAACGGTTTCTTTTTTGGGTGTTCAAAACCTTTGTAATCTACTTTTTACAAAAAACAATTTTTTATCCCCCGTTTTTTATTTGGGGGGGGGGTTTTTTTGAAAAAAAAAATTTTTTATAAGGGGGCCCGAATTTTTTTGGGGGTCCATTTAAAAATTTTAAAAATATGCCGGGGGAATTTTTTTTTATCTTTTTTTTCCCCTTTAACTTTTATTTAAAAAAAGGGGAAAAAGACTAAAATTTTTTTCCTTTTTATTTTAAAAATTTTTGAATTGGGAAAATTTTTCCCCCTCTTTTAATCTCTTATAAAAAAAAAAAAATTTTCCCAAAATTTAAAAATTTTTTTAAAGCTTTTTTTCTTTTTAAAACTAAATTTTTTTGGGGGGCCCAAAAATTTTTTTTCCCCCGTGTGTTTCATAATTGAAATTTTTTAAAAAAAAAAGAAAGGTTTTTTAATCTTCGGTTTTCAAAATTTAACCCCCCCAAATTTTTTCTTAGGTATTCGAGGTTTGCAAAAAGGTTTTTTAACTTTTGAAATTTAAACCTTTTCATTAACCCCCTTTTTAATTTTTTGGGTTTCCAAAAATTTTTTTTGGAAAAAATTTTTTTTTTTAAAAAAATTTTTTAAATTTTTAAAAAACCCCAAAGTTTTTTTTTGGGTTTAAAAAGTTTTTTTTTTGTGTGCCCAAATTTTCCCCGGGCAAAAATTTCAAAAAGAATAAAAGTTTTGGGGGAAAAAAGGGGGAAAAAACAAGAAGGGGATTTTTCCCCCAGATGAACAAAAACGAAAACATTTAAATTTTTTTAAAGGGCAAAAAATGGTAAAAATTTTTTTCCCTTTTTTGGGTTTAAATAAATATTTAAAAATTTTTAAAAGGAAATTATGGGTTCTTTTTGATAAAAAAAAAATTTTTCAGTCACTTATTATTTGTTTTTTGTTTAAAATTTCCCCTTTTAAATTTTGGGGAAAATTTTTTCCCCCCCCAGCGTGGTACAAAAAAGAAGGATCCCCTTTTTAAT